>JAUEJL010092177.1:0-14103 GCA_032274825.1 Drosophyllum lusitanicum
TATTACATATAAAATATAAATGATACTATATATATAAAGCTTGTTCAGGCTCGCGAGTTTAAACAAACTCGCTATTTGAGGCTTAGACTCAAGCTTGTTTACTAAATGAACTTTACTATAGATTTGAGCTAGTTTCGAGATTTTAACAATCCAAGCTCGTGTAGATCGCAAAAAGTTCAACTCGTTTATATCCCTAGTAATAACGAAAGAAAATGAAAAACAAACACATAAACAGGAAGAACATATTGAGTGAGCATATTCTTATAATAAGATATTAATGTGAATTAAAAACTATGTGAATATATAAATAACAAAAAGAAGAAAATTGACATGAATGCCAATTCTTTATGTTATGAGATGAAGATGAGTGTCTTAAAAGCACTAAACATGATGAAAGTCACACAAATGCTTTTTTATTTCTTGTAACATTGGTAAAAGACCAAACTACCAAAAGAAAATCATGGTTGGAGCAAAGCATGTAGCTTTTAAGCAAGGCTAATTATACTAAAAGAAGGTCAACACAAAAGTCAACACCACTTGTGTGGCTTGGAAAGTGCATGACCACTTGTGTGGCTTGGAAAGTGCATGTTTTTAAATTAGTGTATGTATTATCATAAGAATTCCTTTTTCAAGAGATTTTATTAAAGTTTTAAACAGTAAAAAACTTTTAAAAAAGATACATCTCCATAGTTCTTTCTTGTATAGTTGTATTCACTACATGATATAACTTGAAATCCACTTCTCTTTTTTCATCTCTATCTCTTATTGTGATATTATGTTAATTTAGTGAGTAGATTGTTGGTAATTTTAGTGTCACCGAGTCATTATAATGTAATGGAGTTTACATATTATCAAGGAAGTTCAAATCTTGATTTTAGACAAGTTAGTAGGTGCTAAGTGCATGCTTGTATAAAACGAGTTTGATCTCGGTTTGACCCAATGGCGGGTATCAAGGGGGTTGTGCCCCCTTTTGGGGTCCTAGGGATAGAATCAGTATTTGAACTAATTGATCTTTTTTTTGGTAATCAGAAGATTTTGAAATCTATATAAATCCTAGTTCGTGATATCATATTAGTGCCTTGATACAAGCTACTCCTTGAAGGATTATCCTCATAATTTGGATTTCGTATAACCCAGGTATAGGGTCGAAATATCAGATTCAGTAGTATCTACACGATCCTTCGAGTAGTTCAGGCTTACATGCGATTTCATAATCACTTTCTTCCTCTCAGCTCTAACATAGATTAATAAGCATGCAAATATAACAATGCTCTTTTTTAAATATGCGGGCACACCCAAGAAGTCGCGTAGGCCTAGCCTTTGCTCGTCAAGAAAGAGAGAAATACGTGTCTTAAATCGTTTCAAGAAAATACACATCTTTACAGTTTCTTTTCTTTTTTATTTCTTTTCTTTTTATTTAAAAAAAATACAATATACACTCTTTCTTTCACCTTAAGAATGAGCACAAGATATTGTTGGAATCGAATCATCTTGCTTGACACTTTCGTTCGTTAAAAAAGTCAAAAGAAGAAGAAAAAGAATTAGAATTTGAATGATCATGTAAAAACAAATCATCACACCTTTGGATACTACATAGAATTTTACTGGTGTCTGTCTCCATCTCCCGACGGGTCTCTATATTGGAAGGTATTCTTTAACGAAAGAAATTGATTCTTTCTCGTAAAGTATAACATTCTTAAAGCTATCATCCAAGTTAGTGAAGCATTTATTTTTAGTGGATGAATTAATTTCTTTTATAAAAGAATCAGCTCTTGTTTGTTATATCGTTTGATAGTCAGAGATATAATGACAATACAACGTATGATATAGGTGTTTGTTTAGCTTGATCAGATCTATTTTACTCTATTGTTTGCAGGTGCGCGGACATTAAAAAAATAGATGGTTTGTTTCACATTTCAAAATAGACATTAAAAGGGCAATTTTCTTATGTTTTAAAAAGACATGGACTAACCTCTATTTTAAAATAGACATTAACCTAGCAGCCCTAAACCCACGCCTCCATGTAGAGCTGTAAACGAACCGAACGAACACGAACGAGGCTTGTTCATATTCGTTCATTTAACTTTAGCCGAACAAATAAACGAACCACGAACAGGTTTATGTGTTCGTGTTCGTTCATTTAACTTTAGCCAAACAAATAAACGAACACGAACAATAAACGAACGCGCTTCTATGTTAGATTGTTTAAAAAATTAGTTAGTTCGTGTATATTTTTATTCGTTCATTTAAATGATAAACAAATGTAAACAAAGAAAAACACGCTATAATGCAAATCCAACTTTATTAAACACAAATAAGCATTATATATAAACACACATATAATATAAATATGTATATATATAATATTTAAACGAACATAAATGAATGGATAACTGAACGTTCACAAACATAAATAAACGAATGAAAGCTCTGTTCGTGTACGTTCGTTTAATTAAACGAACGAAAAATTTTGTTCATGTTCGTTCGTTTATTAAACAAACGAACTTCCCGCCAAACAATTATAAACCGTTCGATTCGTTTACAGCACTACCTCCATGTGATGCCTCTCGATTTCATCCCTTGACATCATCTCTTCAACCTTCAACATCCATTTTCACGATTTCATCTTCAACCTTCGACATCTAGCTTCAAGATTTCGATCTCCATTTTCAACCCTCGACATCCAGAGTCCCGATTTCACGATTCCATTTGCTGCCTCTCGTCTTCAAAGTAAGTTTCTCCTCTTGATTTTGTTTTTTTATATGCTTCTGCTCTTCACGATTTCTTGATTTCGTGTAAGTCCTCTCGTTTCTGCTATTCACGATTTCACCAATTAAACTCCATGTTTGCTCATAATAAATTGATAATTTGCTTGTTTAAGTATTTGTACTTGATATATATGTTGCGGCCATATGTCGTAGAATGTTTGTTCTTGAATTCTTGATTAATTGGGTTGCATTTAATTTTAGTTCTAGATCAGACTCGATTGGACAAATGAACAGTTGAAATGCTTATTAGACTAATAAGAAGATCTTAGATAATTGTGTTTTGCACCAAGATCTTAGATAATTGTACTAGAATGTATGAATTTTGCTTAGGTGTTTATCAAAACTGTAAATTGCAGCATGACACTCATTCAGATAGTTTCCTTGGTTAAAAAACAAACAGTTATTGCAAACTTTTAAACCAAATCTATTTCTGCAGACATGGAAACAGACATAAGACATTTTACCTGTGAAACAACAAACCGCACCATAATGACTAATAAGAAGATATTCAAATTAATTTTTCCATTTAAATCATATATATTATTAGTTTACAACAAAACTGATAACGAAACCAAATATTTTAGTTTCAGCAAGAAAAGTTACAGTAACAAATCAAGTTTGAAAGCCAGACCATTTTCCCCTCCTTTCTTCTCCATGCATACTCTTCTTTAGTGTAAAACCGGAGGAACGTTTTTATACATGGGACGCAATGACACAAGGAGGATGGTGCGGTTGGTGCAAGCATAGAGCCAACAGGTCTGTGAAAGGATAACTATTTAGCAACGGAAAAAACTAACGCTTGGTGCGATTGGCACAAACCCATTGCCTACGGGTCTCAAAGTCATCTCCTGTCACAGTCGGTATGTGCCAGCTGCCTTGTTCTGACTCCTACAATCACAAAATTACACTTCTATAAGCCACAAGTTTGGTCAAATACCAGTGTAAGTGAAGAAAGTGTTTTTCCAATTGATGATTTGATACTGAATAATCATAACAGATAAAAACGACTAAAAGGGATCATTCTTTTACGAAAAGAAAGGGGGAAAATTAACAGAATAGTAACAAAGTTTGAATACTCTTCCACCAATGTTACTCATCCCTTTATTTTACGTTGTGAAATTTCCCATGAGTGACCTTGGTGGAACAGTTTTCAACTTGGTTACTACTATGTGAAATAAGCCCATAAAAAGGTTGTTTTTTGAAATGCAAGTGAAGGTATCTCAGTTTATATTAGAAAAAAGGAAGTAAATAATAAGCATAAGTATATGAGTTAATTACAAAAATCGTCCTTGTGGTTTGGGTCTACTTTCACATTTAGGGGCTGTTTATTTGCTGCTTAATGGAACCATTCAGCATGCTTGATTGCTACCTCAGAATGAAGACTGTGTTGAATGATACAGAAGAACGTTGTTGAATCATTCTACCTTAAAGTACATTCTGAATCATTAAGCACCACGTATTTTACCCTAATATTCATTCTTTCACACGTTGCATGGTTAAACAATCATATCTTATGATATAATATATCACTATTAAGGTTTAAATGGTAATTTGCATCGTTCAGATTGTTCATTCAGAACCTTTATCAAACAACATGTCACATTCAGAGGCAGATTCATTCAAAGCCTTTAAATTATTCAGACCAATCATTCGGTGCTTAATCATTCTGTTTTAACAAACAGCCCCTTAGTCATTTAACTTTAACTTTCAAAACTACATAGATGGTCATTGCGGTTTTCTATTCATTTCACATTCAGTCCTTTATGCTCATAGACGTTAACTTCTACCTTTAGAAGCCTAATGTGCCTTCCACATGAGGGTGCTTTGGTAATTTTAACCACTATCCGTGTTACCAAACATCTTTCTATTTAATTACCTTTAATTCTAATTATTATTAAACAATTATATAATCTAATTTATATATTAAAGTAAACACAACAAGAAATCTTCAATTACCATGTCATTCTTGAACCAAGAAAGAATAGAACACACATACATACGTGTGTTTGAAATTCTTTTGAACTAATCCAAACAATTTCAAACACACATGTAAACAGATACAAACAATCGATAGAGAAACCGATACTTAATTGCTCCTAATCCAAAACAAACTTGAACACGCATCGATTGATGCTTAATACCCAAATCATTTAATTTTATGAACAAATTTAGAAAAAATCAAACTTACCAAAATCTTTCTTCTGTAATTGTTGCTTCCACACACACACACAGAGAGAGAGAAAAAGACGGTGAAAGAGGCGGTCCAGAGACAAACTCATGGTTTGACAGCGATGTTTGAGTCTGACGCAACAATGGTCTATTGATGCTTAATACCCAAATCGAAGGTCAATGGTCGTTTTGAGTTTTGAGAGAGAGAGAGAGAAAGAAGTGATCCAATGACCTACTTATGGTCCAGCAGCGGTGGTTCTAATGCAACAATTTAACTATTTAAGGATTGAAAAAGATCTTCAAGAGAGATGAAGAGGTGTGATGGTGGTTCTGGCGTACACTAGTGATGCAACGAGGTGATGGTTCTGAGTTTCTGACGTACTCCGATGCCGTAATGAAGGCGGCATCCCTGGTTTAAGAGATTGAGTTGAGACGAGAGAGAGAGAGAGAGAGAGAGAGAGAGAGAGAGAGAAGCGGCGGTGGTTCTATAGGGGTGCTAGCGGTGGTGTTCTACAGGTGTCCGAGCAGTGGTGGTTTTAAAGTGAGGAAAAGAGAATTTGAAGGGAGAGATGAAGTCTTTTTATAGGTAAGTGTTTAGTAATAGGAATAGATTGAAAATTATTAAAATACCCTCATCTGTAAAGCACATGAGGCTTCAAACTCTAAAAGTTAATGTCTTTTAGCATATAAAGGACTGAATGTGAAACGAATTGAAAACTACAATGACCACCGGTTTGATTTTGAAAGTTAAAGGACTAAATGTAAAACTGGACCCAAACCACATGGATGAGATTCTTGTAATTAACTCTAAGTAATATATTTTGCCCTTGGATATATAATTTTTGTTACAGCATCTAAGAAATAAACTGGATATCCAAAATTCGTTATTACTACTTAATAATCAGAAACATAATTTGTTTGCCCAAACATCAATTTGATTTCTCCAGACATTGGAAAACTGATTATTACGATTTCAGGTCGCAATAACCAAATCATCAATTCCAGACTTGAATCCAAACAACCCCTAAGTACTTGCTAGTGATAGCAGAGCAAGAAAATCTTGTAGGAGGTGAAACATTCTAGAGATCAGAGTATTATTATTTTCTAAATTATGACTTTATCTATTAACACTTTGATGCATTTGCGTTTCTGTTTTTTAGGGTTTATCATTTTTCTAAGGGGATTGTGAGAATATATTATGCCAGAATAAGAAGTCATTCACCTGAATAACAATCGAGTATGGTGGAGGCATGTGAAATTTAAGTCCATCTCTTGTAACCGACAATCGAACCTGAAACAGAAAACCAACATAAAAACAGTAAAATCAGTAATGGTTACTTGATAATAATAACAACGTCAATGTATGAACAAAAAAAATTACATGCGCGTGAAAGGATGGTGTTCTTCTCCCATAACTTTGGAGGTAGGTCTCTTTATGTTGTTTGTTGGGTTCACCTCTTTATGCTACCCTATCTTTGTCAAAGTAACCATCAATAGAGTTAAAGATGGCATTTGGGCGGATCAAGTAGGTTGCAAAATGGGTTCGGGTCAAATGAGGAGGGCTTGGTTTTCACCCAGGTTTTTTTCCCAAATTGATAAGTTTCTCTTGATATAGTTAGTGTCAAATATGACCACAGAAATCTTATCATTTAAATATTAACCAAATTTAGAAAAAAGCCTTCATGAGGTTTTATGCACTAGATGTCTAAAATGTACTTTGGAAACTATTTGACCCATTTACTGTTTAGCTAACTTAAAATTTATTTGACCCATTCGAAATAAAATATAGCCCGAATCAACCCAATTCATAGTAGATGGGTCTAAATTGCCACCTCTAACTACAGAATTTTTTGTATCACATTGTCTTACAAGTGAGAGCCAATACTAAAAAATGGTGGCCAAAAATGTTGACCGATGCTGTGTTTTAGATGATTTTTCACCGAGTCACCTTGGATTCTCTTAGTAATCTAGTATTTATTTCACAAAAGTTGCAGAGTATTTCCATAACTGCACCATCTCGGTTTTTAGCAAGTTTTCAAGCTAAAGTTATTTATTTGCTCATGTCATTGTTACAACTCATTGATGACGCTACTTTGGTTTACAATAATCTCCCTATTTTATCATTGCTGCATGTATTTCTCAAACATTTAACACATTTTAACAAATATTCAATCACTTTTAGTTATCTAGGTGCTCAGTCAAACATGAGATCCATTACGAGCCGATTAAGTGCCCCTACATTAATAAACTAACCTTTTTGCAGAGGAAACTAAACTAAAATAGCAGTTTTATTAAACCAAATTTGCAGCCTAACTATGAGAAAAAGCAGTCATGATTCATGAAACTTGAAAGTCCACTTTAAGAATTTAGGACCAGTTTCCTAACAATCTATAGGGACAGTTTTGGGTTCAATTAAGTAAACATGATTATGCATTTTTATTAAATAACATGATTCGAATACCATTATAGATAATTTAACTTTTTCTCAATAAACCTAAAATGTTACAGAAAATTTAAGGGGTATGTCAAGCCTACTCTAAATCCTTTCTAGATCAGCCCTAGGGTATAGGGAAAAAATCCATAGCACTTCATTTCTAATGCCCTGAACATGGCTCAGAACCAATCTTAAACAATGCTACTTCACAATCAAATCTCTCTTTATCTTAAAACTAGAAGACCTTTTTGTTTAAAAAGAAAAGGCGAAAAAGAAGGAAATGTAAACAGGTAATGACGTAACAATCATTGCATACCTGATGCTTTTCTTTCCATCTTGGGAAGAAGCTCGTGCCTAGCAATTCGAACAAGTGATCTCTCATCTCATCATTCGTCACCAGCAAACATTTGCTACTTATAGCAGCATATAACCAATACCTGGAAAACCAACCAAGTTGTAACCCAAGTATAGCTTAAGTTTATAGATACTTTATAAACAGTTTCATTTTGAAAGTTTTACTTTTTATATTACATGAGCCTTCACAATCCCATTAAAATTGAGCCTATACTAGCTAAGCCGAGCCTCAAGCCTAAACAGAGCTGAGACTGAACCTAAGCTTTGAAAGAAACAGATCAGATGGATCAAGTAAAAAAACAAAGATATTTGTTAAGCACAAAACCTTTGAAATAAGTTGATTGAAAGAGTTAGATTATTAGTCATGATTTGAGTTTTGTAACCATACTTGACACGCTAATAATTTTATAAAACATCTATAAAATTTAGACAAAAAGTGTTAAGGGTCAATCCAACCTAACCCGTAGGCATTAGAAAAAAGGTTAAAGGGCAATGGTCCACTACCCAACCAAATGTTTTGTGCACATGTTATTCTTGTAGTGTATGCTGTGCACTTTTAAGGAAGATGTTTTACCAATCATCATTTGATCCTTGTGGAGTAACATAAAGTGCCCCAGATTCTTTCCAATGCTTCAATGTCATTTTATTTTTTGGATTCCAACTCTGTTGGCCTTTCACACGCCCACTATGCAGAATTACAAGTGGTAACTTATCTGATGGACTCAGTCTGCGTGTTGAGTTCACTGCAGATTTAAGCTACAAAAAGGTTTACGTTATTATTACGAATAGAGTCACACGTTGTGACTTGTGTTTTTAATAACGCAAGTAATCAAGAATGGGCTTGTTTTAAGCCTTTGTTCGAATTCGTACCTGATTGAAGTCGAAATAATTCTGCTTTATATGACCTACATTTGCACCATCCACAACTGCATCAAAAGGACCATGCTTTTGAAGCCATTCCTGCATGAGTTTGCTTAAATGATTACGCTACGTATAAAAACAAGCATTTGGATTTGTGATATGGAACTATTTATCTTATTATTGTGACTTTTGGTCTGATAAAGTTAATTATTATCATGATCCCATTGTTTAGAGGCTCAGTAATTATTGTTGGTAATAAAGGCATAAAGCAGCTTCAAACCAACCACAAGAGAACTGAATCTTCAAGGTAAAATTAGAATTAGTTATTTACCCCTCTATTTGACTCTATCTTATATATTTCTCACCCACCTTTCTTCTTGTTAATAATTATTAATAAATAAAAGGTTAGAATAATAGACAGCAAATGTTTTAAAATTAATTAACATTAACAATTATCAATAATGAAAAGTAAATTATCATATATTAATTCAAATCTTTCAACGATATATAAGAATTTATATTTGGTGACTTTACTAAATAGGGAAAAGTTCAAACAACTGAACAAGAACTGTTTTACATGCGAGAACTGTTTCTAACACCATTAATGACTCATTAATAGGGGCATTTTGGTCATTTATATATTTACCCAACCATGAATTGCGTCTGGGTGGATGAGTCATTATTAGATTGACTTGATTTTCCCAGAATACCCCTTATTAATGGGTCATTAATGAGCCAATAGAATTCTTAGCCATTGATTTATTTTAATCAAGAGCCAAGATTGGTTCTCGCGGTTCTGGCACGAAAAACAATTCTCGTTTGAACCTTCCCCTTACTAAATACGCTATAAATTATAAGAATTTTATCACACTTTGACAGTTTGACACTCAACAAGCTGATTATCTGATTATCAATATTCAACTTCAGTACTTCACACATCCAGATACTATCTCCTACACAAGTTTTGTTAAACTTGTTTATTCGACTATAATTTACTTGAAAACTTTAAAACCTCACGTCTAAACACCCCCTAAAGTAAGACCAAGTAAATTAAGTAATAAATGAAAAAATAACTAAAATACAGTAAAAAGAAGAAAGTTGTGATCATACCTGAAACTGCAAAAAATCAGCCCTAGTCTCTCTTTGGCAAGCCAAAGTACTCAAAGAACTAGCAAAGTTTTCGGTTTCTAAAGGATCAATATCAACACTAACCAGCTTTTCACCACAAGATCTACAAACACCCGTCTCGTTCATTTCTGTTCTCAAAACTAGCCATTTCCCATTCCCGAGCCACCCTTGACCATGCCACCCACCCCCACCTTTCACAATCGCTTCTTTAACATTCCCCACATCCCAATTCACCTCCCCAACACCTGTAGCACTATCCGACCTGAACCAATCTTCAATTAATGCTGCTGTATCTTCACTCACCTGCCTCACAGTACTCCTTAACCTCTGTAACATTTCATATACTTTATCTGCTCTTTTTGATTCAAAACTAACCCGCAAAAGCATCGCAAGTTCTGCCTCTTCGGCTGCAACCCCGTTCTCAATCATGTAAGAATCAACCTCATAAGCCTTATCAGCCATCCCCTTCTTGCAAAAACCCGATAAAGCCGGCACATAAGACCTCAATTTAGGTGAAATCCCACAGCCCTCTCTCATTCTTTTTACCAAATCGAAAGCCATTTCAGGGTCTTCTTTAGAAGCAGCTAATCTAGCCATGGTAGTGAAAGTTGCTTCATTTGGAACTACTTTATTATCACTATTACCACTCTCCATTTGCTTATATATCTCAAAACCCCTTTTTAAACCTAAATCAGTATTATTAGAAGAACACAAATACAACAACTTATTGTAATGTTCGACGTTGAGTGGAACATTGTTGATTACTGCGTCGTCGTATAGACGAAGAGCTTCTTTGATATTATTATCTCTAGAGCAACGCCCAAGAAGAAAAAGAAGCTTACCGGATGGGGATTCGCGACGAGCTCTTTTCTCTGCCTTGCCGCTCATTTGCAATTCTTGCTGCTGATTACTAATGTAAAAACGCCCTTTTCTAATCAAAGTTGCTCCGTCATCGGCAGGCGCAACAGCAGCGGCGGCGGTGCACAGTTTGCGTGACCGGAATGCGAATTGGGTTATGGGGTTTAAGGGTTTTATTGAGCGAGAGCGGCATGAAGAGCAATTGAGCAACAAAAATGGGGATTTGTTAGTGATGAGGGTTTTGAGTAAGTAGGGTGATAGATTGAAAGTGGGTTTCAACAGCATTGTGGTGGATTCAGGGGCAGAAGCATCGAGGATTGTGGAAGCTGTTTGAAGGCTAAACATTCAGCTTCACGCCCATCAGAGTTCTCAATTGTTCGGAGACGGATAAAGTTTCATAGTTTCATACACTATTTTTATTTTGGGTAAATAATTGTTCAATTATCAAAGTTTTCGTTTAATTTTAGTTTAATTATTAAATTTTTTCTAAATTCATCTCTAATATATTTTAATTACGTTACTTAATTTTTTGCATCATTTATTTATTATCTTTATATCAGTTCTTTATAATTACCCGTGTACTACACGGGTCATGTATCTAGTTAAGCTAGTATACCAATAATAAGTTAATAACAATAACAAATATATATGTGTATAAATAGGTAAAATGTTGCTAATATTGTATAAAATGTACGCAGTGTTTCTAAAATTTAGAATTTTAGTTATTAGAATCAAGAGCTGGTTGTTTGCTATTTAATTTATTTTTTCTTAATCTAATCTAATATTACAGTGAAATTTTTTATAAATGGATGAGTGAAAATTTATAGACATAATTTCCGGTTCTTGTTTAAGAGAGTTAATTGTTAACAATTATATATGGACAGAGTTAATGGGTTTAAGATTATATTGTTTCAATAAATCAAATGAACGGTAAATAGATTGACAGTATTAGGTTTGAAACCACACATCACACATGTGTTAATACCATATATTTTATTTTTTTGAAATATAGTTTATTAAAATAAAACTAGCAACATATTAAATATATATAAAAGGACAAATCCTACCAACCTAATCAAAACTCGTAAGTCACATAATAGCATGGGGTGTGGATCCTTTGGGAATCATATGCTTCAAGTTACATCAGCATAACTCACCTAATATTTCAAACATGCTTAAACCCCCGTACTAGCCACGCTTCCCACGATTCAAAGATTTTTTATTAAAAAAATATACTCTCTTCTCTACTCTACACTCCTCTTTACGCTCTTTCTCTCTCATCTCACTCTCCTCTCTTTTCGGCATTCAAATGTCGATTCCATCTTTTTTCAGTACTGCCCTAAGGGGGTGGTGTGCCCCTCGGTACAGCCCCTCTATGTGGGCATACCGTTTGAAACCCTTCGCTCTAAGAGGCAACCCACTTGGTAAATTCGAAACTAGCTAATCTCGACCTTAACACCAAAAACAAATATCCCAAACGAATAAAATAATGGTGACCACATCGTCTAAACAGGTGATGGCAATGCAATATTTTGGAGCAGATTTATTGGAACTGACGCAAATTGTTGGAAACTACGAACCACAAGACGCAAACCTCTAAACCCAAACCTCGAACCACAACCACTCAAAACACGACCTTAACCTCGAACACAGCCTCACGAGCCTCAAAACGTGACCCCAAACCTTGAACCTTTGAACCCACAGCCTCTTAACCACAATCTAGGAACCCTCGAACTGCAGCGACCCAAAACCACGGATCACTGAACTCAAACCACGAACCTTTGAAGTCGAACCGCAGCGACCCAATTCAAACCCACGAACCTGTGAACGCAAACTTCTGAACCACAAACTACAATGACCCAAAACCTCGAACTGCAGCGACCCAAAACCCATGAACCTGTGAACCCAAACTACATAACCTAAAACCTCAAAACCACAAAACACATCAACCCCGAGATATGGCCGGAACCACAGTCAAATCCTTAAAACCTCGACCAGCGTCCTCGAATATAGAGTGTGTTACCATTTTGTGTCCAACTTAACATTAATTTCTTCTATACAATATGAAATAGAGTGTTGTGTATCGTTTTAGTGTGATTTGAACAAGACGCATGCTACGCGTTAATTTTTTTTTAACATATTATACCTTTTTACTAAAAAATATATTTTTATATTGTTGTCTTGCATAAATAATAATGAATTTAAGAAACTACAAGTATTGTATATGAACAATTGTTTATTTTTTTTACTTCTATCTATTGTTTATTAAGTGTGATACCTCAATTCTGGATATAAAATATGTTACTTGATATTATAATCTAATAGGTGTGAATAGGAGTAGGATCAAGTTAGAAGGGAATTTTTGTAAAAAGGGTAAGAGTCAAGAAAAGATTAACACGTTGCTTTAACAGCTTAAAGGTATAATGGGTATTAACTAATTATAATAATTAATTCCTAATTAAAATCTTCTTAAAATATGGCAACTCCAATCTCTATCCTCATAACTCTCACCAGCCATTCATTTTCCTCTCCATGGCCTTTTTTTCTTGGCTTCACCCCTAAAATCATTACCGGTGCCTTTTACCCATGGCGACTGCCAAGCTTCCCATGTGAACCCTTTGTTCATCATTTTGTCGGGCCATGTGAACCCCTAAAAAGACCTTCATGGCAGGCGCCCTTTACTCCCTGCCGCCGCTTCCCCTGTGAACCCTAAAATCACCGCCATCGTCTACAGATTACGGCCGTCGCCAATCTCTTTACTCAAATCGACCACCTTTGCTGTCACCCTTGTAATAGTTTCCCCTTTGTTCATCGATGTCTATAGAGCACCGGTAAAGATCTATCTCAAAAAATCGTTCCCTTTACTCATCACCGTCATGTTGCCTCCGCATGTGCCCACCGTCGTCGCCTCCCCTATTACCATCACCGTCTAGATTTGAAGAATGGTATCGATTTGGTTTGGAAAACTCGATTTGCAACGAAAAAAGTGTTTCATCAGTTTCTTGTTTATTTTTATTTTCTGGAGTTAATTACATATTTGGTCACTGGGGTATGTCACTTTTTACATGCTTGATCCCTAAACTACATTTACTACGCTAGACATAAGACATCCTTGATGTTTACATTTTGTTACACTAATAGTCTCTGGTACAGATAAAACGACTAAAATACCCTTACCTTTTCATTTAAAAAGACCATTATACCTTTGTGTAACACCGGAAAACCAAAGCCATTTTTTTAAATGCACCGCGGAAGCTTAATTAAACAAACTTACTTTACATACAGTACGAATATTTACAAATTAAAACATCTGTTCACAAACAACAACAACAACTGTCTTGGTGTTACAAAAACAAACTGGCTCGTTTCTTTTAAAACAAATATATCAGAGCAGGGTCAACTTCTCCTTCTACAAACACCACCAACACTCACAAACCTGCAAAGCAACAACTGAGGGGAATTAGCACAAAGCTAAGTGAGCAGAAGCTAAACACAAAGGCAAACATCAACAGTCAATATCAAAGCATGTAA
>JAUEJL010092188.1:0-14103 GCA_032274825.1 Drosophyllum lusitanicum
CCATTTCTGACCCAATTCAGTTTCGAGTCGTGTTCGTGTCGACGTAAATCGTGTTCGGTTCGGGTTGGGTTTCGGGTTGTGTCAGGATTTGCCAGCCTTAATCATATGCAATAATAGGAAGGTGGCCATTATAGTCATACAAAAAGACAACTACATTTGGGCATTTATCTCTATCTGTTGAATGTATAAGAACATATGATAAGGAAAAAGGTACCGATCTCTCTTTGGATGACGAGAGTAATGAGCCCTGGAACCAAAATTGCTCTTTTTTGAGAATAATTTTAATCTTAGAGGTGTTCGTTGATAGACGGATATATATAATTAGATATCGATTCAACATGATCACCGTATGTCGGAATCAAAAAATTATTCAATTTTAGCCTCCATCATTTGGGTTTAGGCCACTGTAACGCCCTAAATTTTTTTTAATATAAAACTCAAATTTAATATCTAATGTTGTCATTCTGTAACTTAATCATCAATATATGATGTAATTACAATCATCCAAATTTTAAGAAAGTGTTCTAAAAATTGAATAGCGGAAGCTACACATTAAATGTATCAACTTCAGAAATCAATTAAAAGAAACGCCGCTGTTGTGCTGTCACATTGGAGCCTTTCCCTTGTCCTTGCCCAAGGAACCTGAAAGAGATTGACAACAACAACGGGTAAGCTAGAAGCTTAGTGAGCAACACTTCACTCGTATCTTATGACCACTACACAGCATTACATATCTACACATAACTACATAAGGCCCCCTCGGCGACGCCCACTCGGACCGGATGTCCACAGACATCCTTCATCATGGTCCACTCGACCTTTACGCTCACCAACATCAAGTAACCCCCTCGGTTATCAAGTTTCACATTTAAACAATCAACACAGTAATCAACACATAAACATGTAAACAATACATATCACAGATATACGGATCATGTCATAAAATAAGAGTTAGTGATAACTCACCTGATTCGTAGTTTAAGTATATAACTACAATCACGCACATGTATCCGGAATCCAATCATTTACCGGCATTCACCTACAAATATGGTTATATCACATTAACCCTCATAAACACGAGTACATACAATCAATTTGCAATTCATCACCTAAGATTGATATGAGATTCCTCTTTTAAGTCTTGATTTGCGATTTTAGTTCATATACCTCAATTTGCGATTCAGCTATAAGTTGTAATTTGCGATTCGGTCAAATTCTACAATTTGCGATTCGTATAGCCCATTCAATCCTCTCCATCTAATTTATGATTCAGCATTTCTACGATTTGCGATTCAATGGTAAACCACATTGCAATTCTGGGAATCTCACAAAGAGACTCAACACCTATCAATTTTCGATTCACAGATGGCTGCCAATTTACGATCCCTTTATCACTCTAATTGGCGATTTCCCCATGATATGTGATTTACGATTTGCTTTAAGCCCATATATAATTATTTGAGATTTGCGATTCGTCCCCAACATATGATTTGCGATTCTGGTTTGCTTCAAGAACTTATGCGATTCAAACAACACAGATCCTACTTCCTAAATCGGTTTTCATTAAATACTCAATCATATCCTCTAATTCTTGATCCTATGGATTCCTAACACCATATAGGTAAGTCCCTATGATTTAATTGCATTTCTATCATGTTTTCAAAGGTCTACAGCCCATTCTTGTTCCTCGGTTTTTAACTATAACTTCGACAGTAAGAAAACCCAAACAAAATATATGATTCCTTGATAAAAATCGATCATCAAACATAGTAATAAATCGGAACACTAACCTGGTGATTCCCTTCCAAGTTCCACTCAAGGAAATGTAGATTTGATCCCGTTTTCCACTCCTTCTCGGCCGAGCAACATACACATGCACAACGCAGTTGATGGTATGGTGATGACGGTTGCGAGGTTTCTCCCTCGGGTTTTGTGCCATTAAAATATTTAAATACCTTCTCCTAACCCCTTAATGGCCCAACACAACCTTAATGGTAGTTATTTGGCTCAAAACAACATTATTATAACTACTTAGCCCAACCACAAGTTAACTAATACATCTCAACACTTGGATATTCAATAAAATAATAATAATATTCCAATTTGGAAACAGGTATTAGAGCCAACAAAATCTTCTCCAATTTCTAACCAATTAGCAAAATCTTTTGTACTTTAAATATCTTCCGTGTCAATCTCATGTTTTCTGTCAACCTAAGGACGGAAAAATATTGCCATATATATATGAGGAATTCAACAAGCATTTACAATATCTTGCCTTCATCCATTAGGAAGTGGAAGTACCGTCTAAAGTCTCCTCCAAACACAATCACCTTCCCTTCAAGTGGTTTACTATTACATTCTGGATCAGCTTTCTCTCAAAGTCCTATCAAAAGCTTTAAAACAATGTGTATGCATCAATGGAGCTTCATCCCAAATAATTAACTCTATCTTACTGAACAATCCATATTACTATCATAAGCAATAGTACAAAAGAATCTTTCATTGACATCAATAGGAGTAGCAAAGCGAATTGTGCCGTCCTATCTAATAAGAGGGATGCAATCCTAATTGAAGCCACATTTAGAACTACAAACACTTGCGATCTAAGTCCTGCAGATAAAGTCTTCCGTAGAAAAGTTTTACTTGTTCCTCCATATCTATATACAAAGAAAACACCACCTTTACCCTTAATAAGAGCGTTTGTAATTTGTTAATATATACGCTTTTGTTTATCGTTCACAAAAGAGTAAAGTCGGTGTTCTTCTTTTAGCATATCTTTATCATAAGATAGTTCCTTTTGAAGCAACATGTTGCAAAATTCTTTAATGTAGTTGAAATCTGGATACGGCATGTTAGGTATAACTTTAAGACTCATAGAATGTTTTTTCAACAACTCTTCCAACCTAGCCAATCTGATGTTTTTTTACCATTCTCCTCTATATTTAGCATAAGAAAATAATTAATATATGAAAAATGGCAAAATAAAATTTAAGATATTAAGATTAATTTAATTGTAAGCATAGATGTAACGAGTAAAAATACTAAGTTCTTAACGGCAAACGTGAAGAGCCAAATAAAAGATCAACATTACTGTAATTTTCTACCATGTGTGTTCCCTTGACAAAATCGGCCCTTGATAATGTATCTCAAGATATTAACGTAACAAATAAAGACCTACATAGGAACCACCGGACGTTTCTTTAATACGTTCAATATACTCTTTGTTATCATGAATAAGACTTAGAGCATAGCAAGCATCTATGAATGTATCATACTAGACATTATTCACCGTCTTGTTTTCCTTAAAATTGGTAGTTCCTTTGACTTTACCAATATTCTCACATAATATCCTTCTACAGCTTTAGGAGGCAAATAATTCATTCGTCTGAGAGCAAATTCTTTCTTTCTCTTAGTCCATTGTCTCAATTTAGAATTCTAGGAAAAATGTTGAGGAAACTCGACATATGTTAGCTGATGTGCAAGTTCGTTTGATTCATTATACTTCATCCGCTGTAGAAGTTGAGAATTGCCAATCAAGGTCTTTAATAAAATCTTATGAACATTATCTTTATAGTGAAAAACAATCGGCTCATTTTCTTCTATATGAAAAGATAACCGCTCAACATTAGGTGTCTGGTAATGAATTCCGAATTCAAAGTCTCTAAGAAGCTTCACATGAAGAAACATAACGACAATCGAAATAATTCTTCACTTCGTCTTGATCTGATTTTTATTTGTTTTTTAATTTGAAGATTTTGTAGTTGAGCCATTGAAACCAATCATTTTTCTATCTGGAGTTCTGGACCCTTATTTATATACTCGAAAAGGTATTTGATTAAACCTAGTTGATTACACCATTCAACATTTATATGAGACTTATATCTCTTTAGAAGTAAAGGGTTGTATCCCACAACATACCTCAATATAAAAAACATATTAGATTTGTCTCTATAGTTAAAAAAATTTCCAAATTTTCATGCAAACATCTACACACACAATGATTATATATATACTTTTAATTAAAATATACTAAGCAAAGATGATTGAAATATTCGTAATATTTTTTTAATGCAGTTTGATTATTAGATAACAAACCTGTTATGTAATTGTACATTAGTTTTTTCAACATATCACTTCTCCGATAAACTGGATATCCTCGACCATCTACACAAGTCTGATCATTAAACCACATGGAACATGAATCACATAAATTCTGACACAAAACATATATATCATGTTCCTTGTCAGGTAACTCTGTAGATATTACTCTTATCAATGTATGCTGGATTATGTAATTTATCGTCTTTGTGGAAGAAAAGACAAATATGTGTGTGGAAGACCTTTCTTTTGGAATTATACGACATAAACAAGTACAACAAATATAGACTAAATATATTGGATTATTAAATCATTGGATAAGATATGTATAAATGACCAAAAAACCCCTATTAATAAGTTATTAATGGTATTACAAACAGTTCTTGCACGAAAAACAGTTGTTGTATGAACTTTTCACTATATATAGGGCTCATTAATGAGGTGTAATTTGGGAAAATTAAGTCAGTCTAATAATGACTCATTCACCCGGACGCTATTCACGGTTTGGTAAATATATAAATGACCAAAATACCCCTATTAATGAGTAACGGTGTTAGAAACAGTTCTCACACGAAAAACAGTTCTCATTTGAACTTTTCCACATTTGTGTGTGTGAATTACCTGATGTAAAGGTACAGCCTCTGCGTACGGGTAAAGCCGTAAAGGATTGATTGTCTACATCTTACCTCCCATATACCCCTCTCAAGCGGGATTGGATACTGTTGTTGCTGTATTTGTTCCATTAACAATGGGTGCAATAAACAAAATGATGGCAGCTGGGAATGCGGGTATCACACAATGAAGTTTATATATGATTTTGTATTGAAGTATATGTATGAATTCCCTGCTAAGTTACGTGTTGTTCTTTTTGAATTTTTGTATGTTATATTAGAAAAATATCATTAGTTGAAGCAATAGTTTTTCATCATTAGAACCCTAGGACCTGAATGTTTTTACCAAGGAAGAATTCAATGAAGTTGTCAATATTTGGTACATGATGTGTGACATTAATGAGGTATGTTTACTTATTAAATTTCTTGTGTAAATATTTGCATCATATAGTACACTTGAAACCTTGTCTACATAGTTCACCTCAAAGTTTTTTGTCTGATCTTGGGCTTCACTTGGCCGAAAGAATCATAAAAGTTGGAAAGATGTCAAATGAAACTTGAAACTTAGATGAATGTCTGATTTTAGTTCATGATTTTGTTAAACTTTTTGATAATTGTTTTCTTGATAATTATAATTGATAATGGTTATAATTCATAATTGTTCATTCATTTGGTTGTGTTCAAGTGTTTTACTATGTTGGTGGCAGTAAGACAAATCGAGGATGGCTCTCAAAATCCTGGTTTAATTGCTTCATTTGATGTTTTATCACTTTGTTAATTTAGTGCATTTACACATTCCAATATGCTTCCTTTAAATATGATTTTGTCTCTAAGTTGGTTTTAATTTCATGACTAATCAACCCAGTACAATACAATGCTAAGCGTTATTGTTCAATCTGTTAGGTGAAGGCTTATTGTACGTGTATCACGTATCACATCACATTATCCCGCAAGTAAAATCTATTTGCTTGAAGCTTTTGATTTTGTAAGAAATAAGGAGGTTGCAGTGAAAATGGACTTTAGGTGACTTTGAACCTATTTGACCATTTCCCCTTTTAACAATTTATTTTCGGATTTTGATTGGTTGAGATAAAACATAACCCAACACCAATTAACTAGTTCTTAAGTAGGTAGATCGAACTTGCTAGCCCTGCTTTCATAAGGGTTTCATGTATCCCCTTGGAATCAAATTTGTGAAAGATTACCAACAACTTTTGCTTCTGTTTTAGTCTGAAATCTTGACGTTCTTGAGGGTTATGGATAGTGCCTCATGTTACTCCTCATCTACAACTATGATAAATTTAGTTTGATATAGCAGCTCAGCTATATCTTTTGTAACATGAATGTGTTGGCAAACCCTTTAATAACAAGTATTTTATGGTGTTATATCAAGCCATGAGCCTTGTTTTGTCTTCTCAGGAACTGTTATATCGGAAGAATATTCCTTGGAGTATGGAACAGACAAAATGGAGATGCATGTTGGAGCTGTACAGACTGGAGAGCGTGTACTTGTCATAGATGATTTAATTGCAACTGGCGGAACTTTGGCTGCTGCAATCAAGCTACTTGGTAAAAGTATTCTTGAGCTACTTGTGAAAGTATTCTTGATTTACTTATTAATATTTAATGTCTTGTTTTATGTTGCAGAGCGGGTTGGAGCGAATGTAGTCGAGTGTGCTTGTGTCATTGAATTACCTGATCTAAAGGTACAGCCTCTGCTTCTCTTTTAATTATTAATATTTACCTGATCTATATTCAGACTTAGAATCATTCGATTATTTTGATAAAGCTCCACACTGAGGTGGTAATTCCGAGCAATTTACTTATTAATGGATTGATTGTGGGTCAAACAGGAAATAGTTAGCTAAAAGAAACATGTCAAATAGGTCGAAAGTCTTCGAAAGTATATTTTATTGCAAAAAACGTCATAAACCTAATTATCAATAAATTTAGGTTATTATAATATTATAATTTTTAACCATATTTAATTAGTAATTGTTAACACAAAGTGAAATGTATAAGGAAACACAAGGGATAATGTATAAGAGCGATGGGTGTACATCAAGGTATGTTGATGTGTAGCCACGGTACCGAGGGGCACACCACCCCCAAGGTACCGGTACTGAAAAATTTCGAAAAGTTTTGCTGTTTGAGTACCGAAGGAGAAATAGAGATGAGAGAGAAAGAGAGAAAAGAGGAGAGAGGAAAGAGTAGAGAGGAGAGAGAGTATTTTTTAAAATAAAATATCTTTGAAACTTGCGAAGCGTGGGTAGTGTGGGGGTTTAAGCATGCTTGAAGCATAGAGTGAGTTATGCTGATGTGGGTTGAAGCATAGATTGGGTTATGCTGATGTGACTTGAAACATAGGATGCCCAAACCTTGGTACACCCCGTGCTCTAATGAGGCAACCCAACTACTCAACTTTTCTCATCGTGTCCAAGGCCCACCCAAGCACTAGAACTACTTTACGAGTCACACAAATATATATGCAGTTTTATGTATTACTTTACGGAATAGAAAACTTAACCAAGAGTATTTTTGTGTTTTTCAAATTTCATGAAATTATATTCTTATCTTATCATTTTGCCTGTTCATTTGCTTAGGATTGCAATCAAGTCAAACGTGACTGTTATATATATTTCAAGCCCATTTTTATGCTCGAGCTCAAACTTTATAAGAGCTCGTCTTGAAGGAGCTCGAGCTTAACTTGCTCCATAAGACCTGCAGCCCTAGTTCAGCCAGATTTGGTACAACAGAAACTAGTCACATATTGGGTGACCTATAATATCATGTTAGTAATTTGGCGGGCTTAATGAAATAGATGGATAATTTGGTTGGCCTCAAATCAATATAGACAAAAAGTATTGTTTTTGGTCAATCTTGACCGCCTACTTGTTCATCTCTACTCCTGTTAATTAATGATATACCCTTGTTGATAGCCAAGGCCTTCTATTCCTATCTAATTAAGTTTGAAGTATAGAAACTGTAAAATAGTACTTACTAGATTAGATGCCCATGTGATACACATGATGCTTTATAAAACATGATAAATATTAAACATTAATAAAAATATATTAAATAATTATAGAACACGAAAGAACGAGAGATTAAAATTGGCGAGGTTGAGGGCAGATGTGATAGCAAAAACGTGGTATCATCATACGAAGAGACATGATTTTATTTCTTGTACAAGCCATCATCATTATTGTTACAATCTGGGCAATAAAGTCGAGTCTTTATTGGATAAAAATTTTAAAATATTATAAAGTATTTTAAAATGATAAAATCAAGAATTCAGTTAAATATTATATTTTGATATTTTATAAAGGGTAAATATGATATTTGTAAATTAGGATGGACAAATATGATATTTTAAAGTTTAAGGACATATATGAAATTACTCTAATAATTTTGATTCAATTTTGACCAAGAAAAGTCAAAGTTTAATTAAATTGATGGTCAAGATTGAACAATTACATTTATTTTAATAAATCAAGGGCTAGGATCATTTGATTAATTTGATGCATGTTAGTCTTTTATTTATATTAAAAGATTGCACTATAATCTCTCTTTAATTTCAGGGTCGGGACCGGTTAGGAGACAAGCCTTTATATGTGCTTGTAAGCTCAACTTAATCTTCTGTTTTTTTTCCCTTATAAGCTTTAAATTATATTCGACCCTACAATTGAAGTATCCTAGCTAGTCTTAAATGGACTAAATACTGTATGGATCTCGTTCGGACAAATTTGTTACTTTTAGTTGATTTTATAAATTGTGTTTCTATTCCTTCACTGTAGGCATAAGTTTTAATCCCATTAGATGCAGGAGAGTTTATTAACTGATGTGGATAGTCTTACGACTATGAGGTCTCTTGGTCGACTTTGATTTATGGAGTTGTGAGTTCAGCCTTCACACTTTGATATTGCATCTAGACTATTTAAAATGTATGTTTAGTTTTAATTAAAAAAAAAGATCTTTTTGCATCTATTTGGCTATGATTTGAGAAGAGGTAGAACAACCTCTCTCTCTTTGCAGACACTTCCGACTCTCTTCCTCACAATTGACATTTCCAACTCTCTCTGCCATTAGTCGACATTTCCAACTCTCTGCCTCAATGTCAATCTACCTTGTGCTCGTCTCCACCATCATACATCCTCAAAGTAGATACGATCGATCGACTTCTGCCTCACCGCTGATCAAGCCTGTGAAGGTTAGAGTTTGTTTTTTGTTCTTGTAAGTTGTACACCCATCATCGTCGATTCTACTAACCTTGAAGTAGATATGACAGTCCATTTCTTTACCACCGACGAAAGGCTGAGTTTCTTGTTCAATTTCTGTAGGACAAAGGGCTGTGCTCTTTTTTAGATTTAGTTTTGTTCATGTTCTTTTTCAGATTTTGATTTGATCTATGCTTCGAGGAACCCTAATTTTGTTCATCGACATCTAATGCTCCATTGGAACCCTGATTTTGTTGTGTGAAATAGAACCCTAATTTCATTGCGGGTGCAGAGGTGGAAAGTATATGACTTTATATAATCTTTACATTTCATCTTTTTAAGTAAAGTTACAATAATTAAAAATCTGGTGAAATAGGTTTATATGTCAGGTTTGTCCTTGAGAAAAGCAGTTTTGATCAAACTGTCTGATTCAAAAACCAGTCAGAAACTATTCACTTGATCAACGACCTGAAATTTGATTCTTTCAGATTTCTAATATATGAAGCACATTCCATTACAGACATTTGATCTCACACTAATTGTCTATAGAAAAGTCAAACATTATGGACAAATAGTCCATTTGGTCAACCAGACGCGGTTAACCCTATTACACCAAGAAACCTGACTTCACCCAATTTGCTTGCCATATATGTCTAACTGGTCTAAGAAAAAAATAGCTAAAAATGGTGGAATACTATGATGAGTACAAGAAAAAGACCGTTTGCGACAAGTAAAAGTGATACAACCTTTGTAAACGACAATTACATTGCTGAAGGTTAAAACTCAATTTCTCTTTGGTCAAAGCCAAAAATTAAGGTGTTTTGTCGTGTAGGGAGTGTTTGACGACGACATGATGTCGTCGCAAAAGCCTTCTTCCTGTTAATAGGGAATTGTGCTTAAAGAGAGTCGGATGTTGACAGTAATGGCCTGTGTTAAAAGCTAAAAGATTCAAGTTGTGTGGTATTAATGTCTAGTACTCTGGATGAGTGTATGTATCTCAAAGCACAAACACACACTAACAATAAGGATGATATTCTTGGTGTCCATGTATTTAAAAATAAGGATGTGTATGGTCGTTCTTATTTTCGGTTTTAATGTTCAAGCTGAAATAATCTTGGTCGTTTTCTTTTATTCAAGACCAGTTGTTTTAAGAATAGAGCCCGGTTATTTAACTGGTTTCAAAAATGGTACTAGTCTAATTATGCCTGGATTTTTTCAATCAGAGGATACATTCTTTTTGTCTTTTAAAAAGTATATTTAAAACACAAATCCGGGTTTGAAATTCACATAAACAACAGTTTGAAGAAAGATAAACAAATCCCATTTAGATGCATATTCACATAATATCTACACATCTGAACTCATAAACAACATAACAAACCAAGAGACTTCGACAGATCTTCAAACAATTTAAAGCAAAAACGAAATCGACTTGTGTCTCACCTACACAATGTGAAACAAGAACTATTTGAAAGAGAACGATGGTGAAAGAAAAACAATTATGTCTCACATGAGATCTACGAAAGAAGACGGCAATCCGAACTATTTGAAAAGAATTCTGAATGACATTTGTGAACATGGGGAAAATATAAATGATTGCTTCTCACCCTTAGACTCAGATGCGAACACAAAACAACAATGAGCTAGACTTAAAAAAACAATAAAATCTTAAATTATATTAACAAAGTAATATAAAATTAAATAAATATACTAGATGCATAGTGCATTTGACAGATGCATTACACATCTAATTGTAGTCCTTATATTAATTTTTAAGGACCCGGTCTCTTCTCCTTGTTCTACCTTATGCTCTCTCTCTCTCTTTCTCTCTCTCTCCTATTATATACAATTTAATAGAATAAAGAAATGATGTTATTAGCAAGTCAACGCACTTGATTAATATTTGACATTTTGACTTCAAATAATAAATTAATATGTTCTAAAAAAATGGATCTTCTCGATACGAACAAGATCATAATATATATTTTAGACAGCTAGTTAATCTCTTCTTAATCGTATCACCTGTATTTAATTTTAATTAGATACAAAAATATCAAAATTAAATCTCTATTGTCTTTTATCTATGGATTAAAACTCTTTCGTGTTGTAGTCAAACATAATTTCATCATGTTCCTCACAAAAATAAGAATGTCTCTTATTTTAAATCAATTATGTATTTTTTTGTAAGTTTCACTCTCATATTTGTGAAAAAAACATAATATATCATGTTTGACCAAACAAGAAAAGATTAATCTTTAATCTAGTATGGTGTTTGCCCATCTTATGTTAAAATTACAAGGCTAAACACAAACAAATACCATTGACCTTTATATGAAGTCAATTGTTCCATGGACTTTCATGCGGTTGGGTTACTTGATTAATATGTTATCTAAATGCAATAATACAATCATGAGGAGAAAATGATTAGATTTATCTTTGAGAGGTTATATATATCTTCCTACTAATTTTTCAACTGATCGCTAGATTAAGACAGATGTTAAGATTAAAAGATGAGATTTTTAAAGAGAATTAATGGATTTTAAGATGTCATCATGCATTTAGTTAGTAGCAGGATTTAGTAGAAGAAATCCAAATTTTTATATATCTTTTTTATGTAATGAAAACAAGTTATAACTTGCTCTTTAGCATATCTTCAAAATTCCCTCTCAAGTCTTGACCGGGAGACTTGATGGGATGACACGTTTAATCTTAATTCTGGTTTGTGAGTTGTGCTTCTTCGGTTTTTTGGTTTTCGTTTTCTGTAGTTTCTAGTCGGAGACTTTGTGTGTAATTTCTCTTATGCAATAAAAGCTTCGTTGCCTTTAAAAAGGTTATAATTTGTGATAAACTTTTTCTAAAAATTCGAGTTTCACTTGTGTTAAATATATAAAATTTAGGACATGTAATCCTTTTCTAAAGTTTGTTAAAAAAAAAGAAAAGAAACAGAATGCATTTCTAGTTGTGGTTGACATTGCAACATTAAAGATTTGTTTGACCTTTTAAATTATAAACAATAATTTGATCTTTTAAATTAAAGATTTGTTTGACTTCCATACATTTGTCTATGCTGATTTCTTGTTTCTGGAAGGTTGACTTTTAGATTTCTTTGACTTACTTTACCATTCAGAAGCTACCATAATTATTTTAATTTAGTCAAAGCTAGCTCACTTTTTAGCTTCATAAAGAGTTGTTGGAAACCAATGAAAAACGAGACAAAAATTCTATCGTTTGGGTTTTTATTGGGCGTTAATATAGAATCTTGTGACTACTTCAAACATTCGATACACATTTGAAAATGTGATGTTATATGCAATATATAATTATTTCTAAGAACTTTTTTTAAAATGAAGAAAATTGAAAGAACGAACTAATTACGTAATATTCAAATACCTCATGACATTGTCCGCTAGATTGTAGAAAAGGGGGCTAAAATACAATATATATCTTTCTACTCGAAACCCTCTCAAACGTCTTTAGTTGTAGGATGTCTCTATTTATGTCTCCCCCCTTAACTTGATGTGATGTATGTGAGTACGTGACATATATTGAAAACTATAATTAATATAATATATCCGAAATGTGAGAGAGAGAGAGAGGAATCTAAATAGTATCACCTTTGGTTGTACTTTGAAAACACATGGCCTATCTGCATTGACCTTTTACACATAAGATCCAGTCATGAGAGGTTATATGATCAACATTGTATTAGGCAATATAGATTGAAACTTTTGATTTCAAAAGCTTTTGGATCAAATACCAAAAAAGTTTCACATCAAAGTGTGTTTGTGCATAATTGGGAACAAAAGAAGACCTATAATGGTCACTTCAGCAACTTAATTAATTTCTCATGGGTATATATTTAAAAGTGAGAGTATTTAAAGATTGTTGAAAAGTTAGTATTATAGCCTCCTAAAAGACTTTATTATGGGGAATAAGATTGACTAAATGGGTTGAGAGAGTTAGATAATGATGACCATATGGAAGATTTTGTACATTTATAGGATGAGTATGGGGTAAGATTTGACTAAACATAAATTCCTATAAAATATGTGTTTTCTTTTATTCAACTTGCAAAGTCTCAACCTCATTCTCCATTTTTGACTTGTAAAAAGTAAACTCTGTCATCCAAATACTTTTGTCTTTGTTCTTCACTTAACATAGAATTGTACTAACAACTTAATGACAGCCTAAGATCATTTTCAAGTATTTGAAGGCAAATTGGAAATTATTAAAGATCATTACCATTTAATAAGGGGCATATTAAGAATCTTCTTGTAGGTTTTTCATGGTCCAAGATTTTTTTATTCAATGGTTGTTTACAATCACAATGAGTAAGGAGCAACTGCTTAGGGTTACCATTGTAAGACGAAAATGAAGACATACTTCTTTCGGATCTTTGATTATAGGTTCTTGGATTTGAGTTCACTTCGTACTCAAACAGTTATTCACTTCGAAATAATCCGCTCTTCATGGGTTCTTCCTGTTCGTGGGTATGTTCTCTTCATTGATGTGTTTACATAGCAACGTGATTGTGTAACGTTTTGTTAGATTAATTTCTTCGTTAATAATTAGCTTTGAACTCGATATTATAAAGTAAGATAGGGAAAATAACACGTAATAGTAACTAAGTTTAATGCATGTTCAGTGTTTCACTAAAGTTACTAAAAAAATTTCAGTTACCAACAATGAAACAATATTATTCAAACATTGAGTGGTTTTGCGGTAAGAAAGAAGGAGGCATTTTAAGTTTTAACAAAATTTTGAAACATGATTAGTATTAGTGATTTGTAGCTATATATGTTAGGGATCGATCCTAAGTACGTACGTAGTTAACAGGAGTGAATTAAAATAAATTAATTAGCTAGCTAGTAATCCTAGCTAGATAATTAAGTACGTGTAGAAACATTGTCCCGCCTGCAAGGAAAAACCAACTTAGTTAATTAGCAATCAAAATCAAAATCAAGTTTTATATATATATGGAAAAATTCAAACGAAAATTGTTTTTCGTACGAGAACTGCGAGAACCAATCTTAGCCGTCCAATTCCCCCTCCTTCAATTGTATTGCCCACCCATGAATTCCTTACATGCACCTTGCCACACTCAATCCCCCCACGCTCTTCAATCTTCATCCATGAATTTCATTATTCAAAATGAACGGCTAAGATTGGTTCTCACA
>JAUEJL010092199.1:0-14102 GCA_032274825.1 Drosophyllum lusitanicum
TTTTATGAAGAAGAAATATATATATATATATATATATATATAAGAATTTATAGGCAAATCTAGAAATATAACTTGAGTTTTAACAAAATCTAACACTACGAACAACGAATAAATCTTAACACAAAAAACTGAGGAGTTGCCCGGGCTAGCTATATACTAGATTCTCCCACACACACACACACACACATATATATATATGTGTGTGTGTGTATAAAAGATAATATAATTTTTGAATATATACTTTGTTCTTCCAGCTCATGTCTTGAGCAGACAGAATCGAATCCAATAATAATAATAATCACATCATCTTAATAATAATAATAATAAGAATATTAAATCATTAAAATAAGAAATAAATAAATAAAAATTGTGGTTGTTTCTTCTTTGGTATATAGTAATAATAATTATATAGTAGATTAGTAGTGATGTTTGTCAGTAAGATGTGAGTGTCTCAATCATACACCTACAAGATTTGAGATCCATGTGCTTGTTTTTTATTTGCCCATCACCCCCTACCCCTCTGCCCCTATCTTTTTTCTGAAGAAAAAGGACATTAAAATCATATAAATTTATCTTTCAATAATCAAGTAGGCTTTTAATAATTAATAGTGTTGATTTTTGTTCATGACATCTTAGTTTCATTGAAAAATAATATATATATTTTTTTAAAAATTATAAAAAAATTAATGGTATACTTGCATTTATTTCAAGACCAAATCAATAACAAACCAACAACAACAAAAATATAGAGGGACTAGCAGAAGACAGTAATTACTACTTAAGTTCAAGTTCAACTACAGAAACAACTGGACATGAAAATAAAGGGATTATTTGATTGTTCCAAGCTTCTCGTTGCTACTTCCACTAAGACTTCCCCGCTCGGATCTACTCGGCGGACAAATTTCAGTGGAAGCAGCAAAAAGAACCTGAAGAACATCTTCCCATATTTATAACAAACCAACAAAAAATAAAGACCCACAATCACATCTTCAGTGACCCTCCCTTTAATTATTCTTTTCCGTTCAACCATCTTGATTCGTATACCTTCGCTTCGAAAGGGGCAATCAATTTCAACGCGTGATGTATGCATTTGTGATACGAGAAATCTTCGGTTGTTCCATCAACTCGCTCCACAACAAAGCAACGCGTGTTTCCATGATTCAAGTGATGCCCGACCTATATACAAGTTGGAAAAACAGAATCTTGAAAATGGGAAAAACATTTATTTTGAACCGAAGACTTTTTATCGATTTTTTTGTTTTACCTTTATTTCATAAAGTCCCATTCCAATCTTCTCCTCCCTTCGAGGGTGAAAAAACAACGCCTTCCATGCAACAAGCTTGTCGTCTTGGCTTAACTTGTGATTAACATCATACCTGTATCCAAACACTCCCTAGATCAATCAAATATGTCATAATGAAAAGAATAATGCAAAGATTATAAGAGCAAACTTACTTGTAAAGTATATGCTTCAAATCTTTCGACAGCCTTATGATATCTTCAGCTGAAATATGTTTTTTCAACACCAATTTCATTATATCCATACTCCCGTTAACAGCAAGATCAGGAAATGGAAAGAACGAGGCCGGATTTTTGTTACTCGTGTTCTTATTATTACACTCAACAAGCACCTCAATCTTCTCTTCATGAGAATCAACGCTCTTGCTCAAAAGATTGTACACATCTTCAGGTTTATCAATTTGATGTTCCTGTGACAACATTAAACAAGAGATTTATAAAAATACCAGAATAAACGTTATAAAGATATGATTATATGTATATAACATGAAGTTTACCTTCCCAGAAAATAAAATTTCAAATCTTCCACCAGTCCCGAGAGCAGGAACTTTTCCCCATGATAACGCGTCAACAGTGCCCTCGAGTTTGTCTGTAGCCTCGCTTTTTGCAGCTTTGACAAAACAATCAGACGGATTCTGCAACAGATTATACTCCACATTAACATACAAGAAAATTAGAGGCAATTTTGACCCGTTTTAATTGTTTGTGGGTCAACCCAACTCGATTGGACATGTATTATAAATTTCTTATTATGACGGGTATCAATTTTGACTCATTACCCAACCCGCCTATGTTGCCAGCGCTACAGAAAAAGATGGAACATTCATGAAAAACGCAAATCCTTTGGCTAATAAAAATACTCACAGAAAAGCAAGCTTGATTAAATGGCGCAGAAATAGATGTTTGTTTTCTCTGCAGGGATAACCCTTTAGCATTTATAGGAACAAATTCTCCAGTAACAGATAAACAGTCAGCAGCAAGAGCCAAATGTTGGGGAAGTATGTTTTTCCCAGTATCTTCTATAGCCGATTTCAGTGTCTGGATTAAATTAAACAGTTGAAAAGTCATTAGAAATGCAATTTATTTTTTTATCTTTTTTGTAGAAAAAAGTGTAAAACATACACAAAGAAAATGGTTTCTTGCTGCATCGATTCCTTGTGCCAAAATCACATCTTGGATATCATCCGGATGGCTTCGTTCCCAATCAATCATGTCCATTATTTGAATGCAATCGTCCATAACAACCCTCCAAAAATTCCTTCTATCACAGTTTTCCGACATGTAAACACGCAAGTAAAGTTCACCAGAAGAATCTTTGAAAGATTTTGATGCCTCTGGGCAATCTTGCCACACAATATCCACTTTCTTCACATTTGGAGATCCTAAATAACAAAGACATTTGAAAAAAAAAGTTGTTTTGTCAAGACTTAAATAACAAAAATTGTCATAATAAAATTCATCTTTATTGTTATGAACGTCTAGAGGATAAGCAAATTTTTGGCTCTTAAAACCACATGAATCAATGAACTGATTATAATGTGCGACTGACTTATAAAACATTAAAGCAGATTAACAGATTAAAAGAAGTTTATAATAACCTTTTATAACGGTTTCCAGAAGGAATGGCACCACAATGTCTTGGAGTATATTCAGTGAGTTGTTTGTGTCATCAATTATCTGAGCAGTGATAAAAATATACTCATTGTTCTCATTCATTGCATCCTCTTCAGGGTAATTTCTGAAAATCAATCACAAAAAGTTTTTAACTTTTTCCTAATAAGGAAATCAAGAACATGTAAATTCATGTAATCAAGAAGCAAAAAATCATACTTGGATGATATCTGTAATTTTGGTAGACTGAGTTTTAATTTCTTGAAATTTGTTGAGTCAGCACACTTGAACTTCAGAGCATTGATTATTGACAGCACTTTTAGTTGCTTCCTATAAGCAGCTTCCTGCAAGAAAGATTAATAAAATTAAAAGAATAAAAGAAACTTTAATCAAAGATAAATCAGAATGATAATAAACGATACTGTGTACTTGCTCGGTCCCAAAATAGATACAACTTTTCCATAACCGGGATGTTTTTTTAAGCAAAAAGGCTAAAATTCCATTAACGACTATCATAAGTGGATGGAAGGATACATAAGTATCATTTCTTGCATTACCTTGCTTATACCAAAATAGCAAATCCATGGGCTAATACGAGATCGTTTTCCACTTCGTGGGGTATATCTAGTGGATATAAAAGATATATGTAGAGAATAGTCAACACTTTTCCCTAAAAAGGAAAAATAGAGAATGGGAAATATAACACGTAAAAGGTAAAGAAACTTACAATATGGAGACGAGTGAAACAACATCTTGAAACAATAACTTCTCCAAATGATTCTTGACATCTATTGCTCCATATTCGAATCCATTATTATATCTTTTAAGTTTTTGAGAGAAGAAAAGTGATGCAGTTTTGTTACCACTGAGTTTTCTAACACCACACTCAAGAACTTTCTGTACAATCAAACAACAATTCAATTAGTTTCGTCAAACAAGAATGCATAATCCTAGAAGAGTAGTTCAGACATTTGGCAATTAATCAAACTTTCAAATTTACCTTCAAGTTTAACAGGGGTGAGTTCTCGAGTGCACTGATTGGCTGATCCAAAGCACCATAAGCTGCTTCAGAAATGGCACAAGCAGCCAGAGAACCGACAGGGGCCCCAGACTCTGCTTTCTCCAAAATTGACTTACTTTGACCAGGGGCATTTTCGGGAGAATATGAAAACTGAACAAGTTGATTTCCATAACAATTTCTCACTGTCCCATCATACCCGATGTACAAATCCCGCATAAAAAACATAAGTTTTCGAAACAACGTCCCCGAGATATCTGCATGCCCACCAAACGAAGCATCCCGGTTTGTCACAGAATGAACGAAGAACTCAAACGGATTAAGACCTGATAAAAACGAGCTCTTTACGACACCATAAGGAATGTATCTATCCACACCCGAAGGAAAAGATGAATGTGCCCTTTTATGGTCGTTCCATGACACACATGAAAGCTCACGGGGGAAGTGAAACGAAAGCGGGACTAACGAATGCTGATAACCGACACACATACTATGCTGCACAAACTTTAACATGTTCCCTTTACTACCTGCCTTCAACATTGAAAGAAACGAGTTTTCTTTACCGGCATAATTGTAAATAAGATTTTGAATGTCCCGAAACACTTCCTTAAAAGCAGCAGCCGAGGCTCGACTTAATGCAGCTGATGTTTGTTGATCATAACACATTTTGTCAGACTCCAATCCAGTGTAATTTTCGTTTTCAGTCAAGATTCCAGAAAGAAAATCTTGATGACCATCCACCATTAACAGCTGCCCGTGACCTTGTCTCTCGGCTTCATGTAACCCGTAAAAAACATCATTATTCATATTATTTTTTGAATCAGAAGTTAAGTAAAGATCCAATAATGAGACACTAAATCCCCTCATCGACAGCCACTCAATAAGCAATTCTTGAGCCGAATGAAGAAATTCAAGAACCTGATCCCCTCTGAAGCTTTTAATCAGATAACTGTATATATTCTCATCACCCTCTTGTAAGCAAGAAGACGGATTAAACAAACTCACAAATTCCCCTCTTTTAATCAGAGTCCCTGCCACATCAACATCAAAATCTTTATCTAAAACAAGACTAAACAACTGCCTACCGGTCCATAAACAAGAACTACATGTGACAGCTGGCAGGTCAACGGGTAAATCCTTGAACTTTTTCACGGTAGCCGGGAGTTCATGCTGCTGACGTGGACAAAACATTTGCAACTGCTGCAATTGTGGGCGGTTGAAAAAAACCCCATTTTCTAACATCAAGTGAGCGGCGGTCAAACTATCATGACTTAAAGATAATAAACTCTTGCCACTTTGTTTATCAACCAACTGGTTTTCCAATGTAACAAGCTCCCTAAGCTCAGCTCTACATTCCAAAGACTGTGGAATGTAGCCATGAAGGCTGTCACCATCGAAATCGCCTCTTAAAGGTGAACAAATAAGAGGGTTGACCGAAAGAACACAGTTGACCGGAAGAACTTTGACCCGAAGAGCAATGAGTGAGTGTGAATGAATAGATGGTGGTCTGTTTATCAAAACAATATCTCCATCATTAAGAGGCCTGTAAACAGTGTCCCCAATACGCAACTTATCTCCATATCTCACGGGAACTAAACCACCTCTTCTCCTAATGAAAGTTTCTCCACGTTGAAGGATTCTTAAACCACAAGAAGCGTTTATTTTTTCCCAATTTAAGGAATTAAGTTGCTCAGAAACTAACATAGCTTCAGCTATATCATGGGGAACACCAATTTCATCTAGCTTTATGTAAGGGTCACCAACACACACCATTCTGAAACAAAAATCGGTTCTTTTCCCAAGACTAACTTCTTTCATGTATTTCAGTCCATGCATCTTGGAAGGATTATCATCAGTCGAATCCGGATTACGAATTGTAGGCTTCTCGGCTCGTATCTGCAGTGTTTTTTAAAAACTCAAATTCTATAATCTGAATGAGAATTGGGTGTGTTTGGATGTGCATTTAAACTGATCACTGTGATTTGAAGTTGCCATAAATTAGCTTATTAGACTTAAGAGTGATTGAAAAAACTGATTCCAAGTCACTATAAGAAACTTGAACATGGAGAGGTGTGATAAATAAGTAAAACAACAGGTTAAAACGGGTCGGATTGAAGCGGGTTTGTTTTCGGTAAGGCCCAAAACCTATGTTGCATTGGGCTGGGTTGACCCACAAATACTATTCGTCCATTGTAATTATTTATAGTTAACGTGTCTAATATGATCACAAAACCTATGTTATTACAATAGCAGCTCATCTTTTTAGAATAAAAATGTCCGTAAGCATTAAAAATAGAGTCGAGCAACTTTCAACCTGCTGGACCCACTTGACCTATTTCCCTTTTAGCTCGATTTTTTTATTTGAACCATTAGAAATAAGCCATAACTGAGATTCACATATTAAGATAAATGTAAAGTTATCTCACTATTCCTAACTTTAGCATATCCAAACACCCTGAGGTACATAAAGATTCTAAAGTTGCTAACCTTTGAAAGTTTGATGCAGTCAAGTACACAAGCACCCAGCTCGTTTGCTGTACCGCGAAAACCAATCATTTTTCTGTAAGCTCTTGTGCGTTCATCCTGTAAACAAAACAGATATTATATTTTATTACTTGGAATTTATGCTTGAAACAAAACCGTAAGATGGGGGATACGAAAATACTTACAAAGGTCAAATTTTGACCAAACTCTGCTACACGATGACAGTTGGGAGTTAAAGGGAAACTTTGTAAAAAAATCTTGTTCTTTTTCCCAAGAGATCCTTTAAGAAAGCTTGGATTAACATCTTTCAATATTTGATACACCTAACAATCATTGGGAATCAAAATAAGTGATTAGCATAAGTGCACAACAATAATGTGAAAATTTGTAAATACATAAAGCCATAAAGGTAATAAAAAAACCAAATTCTTTTAACAAAAATATTACCTGTGCATGTGTAAGAACTCTACGATTAAATGCTGAAAACGCTTCTTCTTGTTGAGAATCGTTGGGAACGAAATCCCAATAATCATGAGGTAAACTTTTACCGGAAACAAGCTTTTGTGAACATTTTATTTCCACAATAATTGCAGTCTTTCCAAAGACATCTTTTGTTGAAACTTTGAATCTCATAGGCAGGTATATATCTTTAAAACTTTTCTGTTATATGAGAAAAATAGTAAACTTTGAAACCCCTTTTTCACAAATTTTATAGCTTAAAGAGACAACAACAACAACAGAGTACTTACATCACAATATTTGCAAATGCTCTGGACTTGAATAGGGGATGCCATTAAAGTTTTCTGCAAAACCAACAAAAGAACACAAGTTTTCAGAGAAAGAAAACAAATTTGACCTCCAAAGGTATATGCAACATAATACCTGACCTTGGCCTTATCTTTTTTAAAGTTTTTACATCCAGGGCAGATTTTATTCAGAATCTGTGCCACTTCAGGCAAGAAGTATGGATGAAGTATTGTGAATGGAAATTTGATTAGGCCTATGTGACCTGCAAGAAAGAAAGTCAAATATATAGTCAAATGACTGTAAACACACAGACACATAGAGAAAAAAACATGATCACTCCTACATTCATACCTTCACAGGTTCTGTAATCTTTGGCACCACATGTATGGCACTGTGAAGCGGGATTCGGGAATCCCAATGCGGGGTCGGTTACTTCATTAGCTACAACTATTTCCTTCACAGATGCCTTCTCCTAATACACAGTTATGAATCATTCCATTAGGTTTGACTATTAAACTCTACATTTTGTGACAAATGTGTTGAATATAATCAAGAAAAATGGAATCATCAGCTTACTGCATCTTCCTCGGATAAAACTTTGAACCTAATGCCTGTAAGAACACCAGATGGTACTTGTTGCTCTACATACACTTCATTGTCCATCAAACTTAGTTTGATGCTATTTGGCCTCCCTATTGGAATGATTAAAGTCAAAATTAAGGCTCTTGAGTTGGAATTTCAAGATTCAAAATAACCATATGATATAAGAATGTAGAAAAAGTCTCAATGGTTCGGTATAATGTTGATAAGAAGCAATAATTTCGACAAAAAGTAAAGAAGTATTTAACATCAAAACTCAAAAAAGTAAAAAAGAACGTTTGTTCTGATTGATCAATAGGTCAAACCCCAAAACACAGCATCCAAGAACACATCAATAACACAAAAATACACAAACAAGGCATAATCAATCTAAACATAGAACAAACATTATAAAGAACGCCAACATTGGTGATTATCGTCACATATTGTTGTTAAAATAACTAGAAACAAGATTCCCAACTTGATATCCCATTGTTAATGCATCAATCAATCATTGTCACATAAACCTACAAATATCCTATCAAATTCTTACCCACATTGCTAAAACCTCTAATAATGATTATATCATGCAAAAACAATCCGAAAGAACACAACAAGAAACTTGATCAAGAAAATTTATCAAAACCCCAGATAAAGAATCTAAAGGAATAGCAAAAACAACCTAAACATTTAGAAAACACGTCAACAGAATCACAACATTGATCATCATCATCAACAAGAACAAAAATAGAAACAATCCCGTGTATGGAATCATGTTCTAGATAACATTTTTATCGAATCTTGAAGAACCCTTTAAACGATAAAAGATATCTTTTAGTTTTTTACTTTTTTTTGGGTTTTGGAGCAGAGAGCAAGAATGGTACTCTCGAGAAGCAGGCAAGGAGGCTTATTGCCTATAATTGCAGCCAGCAGGAGCAGCCAGCCCTCGTAAATACTGTTCCAATGACCTCAATATTCTACTAAAATAATGAAGCGTAATTGGAAAAATAAAAAACATATAGAGGTTCACGGGGGTAGATAAAAGGGGTAAATCAAGGGCAATGAACAAAGATTCTCGATTCTCGGGTTTGAGCTTTTTTTCAAGTCTTTCGCAACTCAATTAGAATTACTATATCCAACCTTCAACTATTGTTTAATGTGCATATTTTATCTAATGATATTTGTTATTACCATTTATGGTCCCTTGTATTTTTGTTTTTGGATAACATATACATACAATATTAAAACAAACTTACAGCTTAAAGAGAGGTAGGAGTGAAGTATGAGGTGGGTGGGGATTGAAGCCACCACTTGGGATGAGGGGTTGCCGCATCAATTTTGAGTGGTGGGGGTGGGGGGTGGGATTGCAGGTAAAATATTATACGGGGGTAGTCGGTAGTGATGTCTGGTGGACTCATCAAGTTTTCTAATTTTCTTCTCTCTTTTTCTATTTTTAAATTTCTTTTTATATTTTAGTGGGTATTAGGGTTTTTTTAAACGTCAAACACACATATACCTAATCTACATCGTTGTTCATGATGAGACTTGAACATTCAATCTCACAACGTCAGTAACACTTTAATCACCCCTTAATACCGCTAGGCCATAGACCCTTTGGTGTTAGTGATATTAGGTATGTCTCATAATTTGATGTGATGATGGACGACTATTAGGTGACTGAATGGTAGGAGAAAAAAACGGACATAGTGATATGATGGGTGGTGGGATGAAAAGGTTACTATTACTGTACGGTCTATTTAATTTTGTTTAAACTAAAAAGAACCTAGCTTATTAGTTTTTTTATGATTAGTGACCCTAATGTAAAACTTTCAATACGTATATTTTGGGAAAAATTCACATAACATAACCAAATTTGAAAATTGTTTCACCAATGTCACTCATTTTTTTATTTCACATTGTAGAAATGTCCATGATGATCTTGGTATAACAGTTTTCAAACTTGATTACTATTTTATAAAATAAATCTATATATATTTTATTCAAATGACTATTTTGCTCCTTTCAAACTATTTCACTGGTATTTTAGTTTCTATTACTATTATTATTACTAGATTAGATATTCGTGTAATACACGGGTACGTTTACAAAAATGATAAATATTCGATATTAATAAAAAGACATTAAATAATTATAAAACGTGAAAGAAATAAAAACTTTAAAAAATGACATAAGCACTCACATTAGCGGTAGAAGCGTCAAGTCTTTATTGGTCATAATTAAAAATTTTATAATGATTATAAAATATTTTAAAATGATAAAATTAAAAAATTGGTTAAATATGATAATTTGAAATGTTAAATGGTAATTATGATATTTGTAAATTCAAGTGAACAAATACGATATTTTAAGATTTAAGAATTACATATATGAAATTATGAGTTGTGTTCAATAAATTTCATGTAAAAAACATAGTCCTAAAATTTTAATATTCAATCACAGGTGATTCGATATAAAATCACATGTGATATGTAAAAGCATCACATGGGAATTACGAAAATGTCACTCCGTCCAAATTTTTAAAATGCAATCTGGACCATTGATGTCATTGATCCAAATACTAAAATTAGTCCCTTAGGACTATGAATTAAGTATAGACTATATTGAACATTCTTCATGAAATTATATATAATAAATACGATATTTTTGAAATGATATTAAGGGTAAAACCAAATGATAGTAGGGGTAGAACCAAATGACAATACATCACTAATTCTTATCAATGAACATTTTCATGTGTATTTAATGTATTGTTATTTTTAGTGTATTGATTTTACAACCAACATTGATAGTAAGGGTAGAACCAAATGATAATCAAATAGTTTTTCATGATGGTGATTAAGTGTGTTCATAATGATGACGAGTATGGTAATCAAGGTCAATACGAAGTTGATCAAATAGTTGCAAGACACGTGATGTTGTCTAGACCAGTTTTTGGTGGCATCACTAACGATGCACATGAACAATCTATGACTCAACAATATTTCAAACCAAAACCAATGGTGAGAGAGACATTAGAAATTATTGTAAAGTATGAAATGAAGAAATCACCTGTATTTGACAAAGATGGATACCAATCAATTTCGAGCAATGTCACATTTGGTGGTGGTGTTGATACCATTCTTTTTAGGCACATATTTTGGTGTATGGCCTCATGGTTAGCCGAGATTTTTTGGTACATGTTTTGGTGATGGTTATTCTTTTAGCATGTGGGACACCTACATTTTTTGTAGTCGGTGCTGCTATTTTTTTAAACTATGCGATTGAAATCTTGTGTATGTATATATTGCTGCTTGAAATCAGCTTTCTTTTATTGTTTATGCTGTTTGTAAGGGTATTAGGGTAAAAAAAAAATTTGTTAAACCATTTGTAGGCAAGAGTACATGGATTGAATCGTAATTTAACTTTGATAACTTGTTATAGGAGGTTAAGCAAGATTCTAAGGTTTAAAACGTTTATTAAAAAGGGGCCAAATTTGTAACAACTAATAAGACGAAGGGGTTGAACAGCAAACCGTCATTCGGTTCTTTAGGAACCACCAAAACCCAAAGAGGCGTCGCGATTGCGACATATTTGTATAGATTCTGTATTGGGAAAATAAATAAAATATTAAAAAAACTGTTTTGATGTCTTAAGTACATAATTTACCTTTTATCATGCTACAAATGTAGGGTGTTCAGTTGTGTTTTTTAGTTGCTGTTTCTATTGGAATTTGATTACACGAATATATGGTATTGATTTTATGCCAAAATTCTCAAGACTGATGCTTTAACTGATTGTACATTATCCATTCCAAGTTGTACTATCCTTATTTGATACTAGTACCACCTACTCCTTCTTCATAACTTGTTTTGGTGGAACTTGAATTATTCTTGTTGAAAAACAAATAATTATATTCTATTGTTAGTTTAATGGTATTTTGAACAATTCCATATCAAAATAAATACAAGCATAAGTACATTTATGGTATATCTTATGTGTAATTAATTGGCTTATATTTACTAGTATTATCTTGGATGAATGTTAGATAAGTATCGATCTTAAGATTATTTAGTGGTATGTGGTCTAAAAAATCTTAGGGTATGTTTGGCGTAACTAGCTGGAAGCTGAAGCTGAAGCTAGAGCTTTGAGGAGTTAGAGCTGGAGCTTTTATTTAGAGTTAAAAACTGGAGTTTTATTTGTACGAAAGTGTTTAACAAAGTAGCTGTAGTTGTAGCTTAAAAATGTAAAAAGACATAAAATGACACAATAATAAACATTTAAATAAAAAACAAAATTAATCAAAGGTTATTTACGTAATTTGAGTTTTAAAAGCTTCCAACCGCTCCTAAAAGCTACTTGAAGTAGCTTTTCATTTTGGAGCTTTTATGAGCTTATTTTTTAAAAATAAAAGCTCAAGCTTCTACAACCAAATAGAGCTACGTGAAGCTTATTTTCTAAAAACTAAAAGTTCCAGCTCTTAAAAGCTCCGAAAAGCAGTCATGAAAATAGTTATACCGCATAGATTAGAACATAGGTTAATTCTCATGAAGCATCAGCTAAAAACGAGAATTTTCTTTTTCGGTTGTAGTTGGATGTTGTAACATAAATACATCCAAGTAAAATATTTAACCAAAATTTATATTTCCTCGTATTAAGTCATCATACCCACTAGATGACGACTCATGTAATCCACTACCAATCTCTTATCCCCTTGATTTTGACACATGTTTTGACTCCATAAGTAAAAAGACAGGTATGAACAATTAGTAAGAGGGTATAGAACATCTCATATTTGAGAAACAAGTAATAGTAGGATTCCACATGTATGGGATTATTTATATTTGGGGTTTACTTCTTCAAAATATATTAAATTATATCCTAAATGATAATGTGTATATCTATCTTTCAAAAATGTTATTGTGTGTATCAAACTTTAAAAAAATGTCTTATTATATGTATTAAACTTTCTATTGTATGTACTAAACTTATCATTTTTTTTATTTTGTATGTAATCAAAATACATACAATAACAACAAATTAAAAGTTCAATACACACAATAGTATTTTTGGAATGTAGATACACAAATTAACATTTGGGATATAGTTTAATACATTTTGGAAAAATAAAACCTTATGTTTGTTTATAATAGGATGGTGAATTATACACAATAAAATTTTCACTAAAATATTGGTTTTTATTATATTTTATGTGTCATCTCATATTTTCATGAAAAATTCTTTTTTTTCTATTATTTTCTCCTACTTCATCTTTCTACACATTATAAGATGACAAGTGTGATCCGTTAATTCTCTTTTCTCGCCCTATTTATTGATTTTGAAACTTGTATTAATCTTACGAGTACGAAGAATAAGTAGAAAGATTTTATAAAAAGATACAGAGGCATTCATGTTCATGTAGTTGAAGCATTTAATAAAGTTTGGTGGAGTCTGAACCATGGTTAACGTGATAATTTATTGCATATACATCATTAACACACTGAAGGTTTATGTAACTAAAAATGGAAAATTGCAAATACTCGTAATGATGTTTTTCGGTTTTTATCTTTTATTTTTTTATTTTTAATTTTTCATAAAGAGCAAAATGTTTGAAAATTCTTTTAAGAAACCCATGTTCAATTCTCGCAAAATTTAAACTCTTAATTTTTTAACGGCATATTTAAACTCTTAAATGATCAGGATGAGTATATGAAACGATTAAAAAATTGTTAGACGAAATATATCAAAACATAACCCAAGTTCCTAAAGAACCTAAGAATCAGAGGAACATAAAATTCCTTTAAAAAAACAAAAACTTTTGATCATGAAATGCTATCTGGAGGGATCAACCATTTGTACACCTTGGGGAAAACATATATGACTGATGACTTGTCATAACTTATTAAATTGAAGTTTTTAAAAAATAGATATATATAAGAACAATGATTTATACATAATAAAAATCAGTTATAAATAATAATAATATCTTTGCTCGCATGTTTAAAAATATTATTGTCTAAATACATACATTTTATTATGTACAGTAAATTTTTGTTGTATGCATGTCATCTCCTTGTATACGGTAAGTTTAAGACCCCATTTGAGAATATAAAAGCACTAGCATGATACCTGCACAATGCGGCGGTAACGAATAATTTCTACTTATTAACACGTTTTCAAGACGTATGAAGTATGGTATTCATGTAATACGGTGACAACGAATAATTTTTGTTTGGAGACGTTTATATTTTCTTTATCTTTTTTACATTTCCTTTACTTTTTTGTTCTCCATAATTGAAAAAAAAGGTTGTGATTATATTTTTTAATAATTAAGTTAATTTGTATTGGCTTTGACTTTTAAAAAAAT
>JAUEJL010092210.1:0-14102 GCA_032274825.1 Drosophyllum lusitanicum
TATATATATATTCTCTCATACTCTCCATATTAACTCTCCACTACCCTAACCTAGACTGTTCCTTTCATATCCTCCACAACCGCCGGTTTCGTCACACTCCACCGCCGCCTCCCGCCGCCTAAGTAATACCCACCAACTCCACCGCATCGCAACCATGAGACAACTTTCATTTACTTTACAGACTACCATCCACCACTACAATCACCGGTTCCGTCACACACTCCACCTCGTCCGGCCCCATCATTTCATCCACCACCGCAGCCAACGTCATACCCACCTATGACCACCTCCTCACCATCACCTCAAAATTTCATATGTCGTAGTTGATACGCACAGATCTGGGATCATTATTCATACACATACTCAAATCTATGGTTGTATCAACATATCTGAGTTTGTATCGACAGATCCGAGTTCATGCCCTCTACCACACCAATCTCATCCTCTATCCTCTCCCTTCATCACTATCCACAGTGATTACAAAGAAGGTAGAAATGAATGAACCAAGTAGAACTCAAGGGTCTTGAGTGTGATAAAGCACATTTCTAAAACCCAGGATTCCTATTTGCAATGATTAACCACTGGATCCAATTTGTGCCATTTAGTTTGTATCAACTCCATTGTGTATTTATGAATTGTGATCACTACAATAGAAGGTAGAAATGAATGAACCAAGTAGAACTCAACAAAGTTGGCAGTGTTGAGACTTAAGACGAAATTGGTAACTTTTATAAATCTTTAAAACATAATGAGAATTTCAAGTATCTAAAATTAAATATAAGATGTTACGTTAGTCTACTTTTAATAAAAATTATACCTCTAAATATATGTATTTACAAAAGTTAAGGTGGGAATGGTGACAATTATAACATTAGGGTTATTGTTTAAAGTATTTTATACGTCTAAATATATGTCTAATAATATTTGTTAATAATTTTAATTTTATTAGAATGTACAATAAGAAATTAGTTAACAAAGATATATGAATTTAGATTGACTTATTTTATATATGTATATATATATATATATATATATATATACTAATTTTATATTTTATGTTTTTACCAATATAATTTTTCGTTAGTTACTGAGTGTATGACTTAATTGATAATCGAACCCGACCCAAAGATCTGAGTCAGTAATCTAAATTTAAAAACTAAAATTATTAAAGCAAAGAATTATTTCATATAGTACATACCCTCAAATAAATTTATGGATTCGCCACCGAACGCGCGGGCTTGATATACCTTATAGATAGGACTGGAAATTATTGGGTCCGCACGAAACCCGGCACGAACCCAAAATAGGCTAAATGCGGGTTGGCACGAAATTAAATAGGTCAGGTTAGGGTCAACTCGAAATTGACCAGGGGTAAACTAGGGATGAGCGCGGTTTCAATATCGAAATGAACCGGACCAAACCCGAAAAAAGCGAAAAAAAATTCCACAATGTAAGAACCGAAGATTGACCCGTTTGTTCCTAATTAGTTCCGAGTAAAAAACCGAACCCGGTGGATCCGAAAACCAAAATAAGGAAAATATAGGAACCGAGAACCTACTCGGTTCCGGTTCGGTTCAGGACAAATGGGTTTTTGCTCATCCCTAGGGTAAACCGTAACATTTCTTTGATACTTAAAATTTAAAGTTTGAAAAGAAGACTGTGAATTCAAATAATATAGTAACATCTTAGGGTAATAAAACCCGCCAAACAAAAGTACAAAACCTTCAAACGTTAAAAACTTAAAATAAACAATAAAAAAATTACAGTTAAAATAATAGTACATCATTTTGTATTTATAGAGTTTAGTTTATCAAAATGTATCTAACTTGTAAAGTTTTGTTATTTTGTGCATCAGATTTTAAAATTTTCTACTGTGTGAAATAAACTCTTGTTATTTTGACTATATGATTTTGATACTTTGACATTTGATTACCTTATAGGTTGTACTTTAGTATTTTGAATTTGGTTTATAATTCTATCTAATGTTGGATTATTTTAAATCATTCGATTGTTCAATGTCATTTTTAATTTCTACTTGGTAGAATAGTATTACATTATATTTTTTATTATAATCATTTATATAAGTTGAATACAAAAGTAAAATCAAAATTCAAATTAAACCGAAACAAATACCAAATTTAAAATTCGAATACGATAAAACGAACATTGAATATTAAAGTTAGAAGATAAACGAAAATAATTTTTCAAAATTCTTACCGAACGTTGCAAAACATACAAACATGGAATTTGAAATTTTGATAAAGAAAATCGTAGTTGAAATAAAAAACCGTATTCGAAAATCGAAAAATACTCGTCGATCACATTTGGCCGAAATGGGTCGACACGAACCCAACACGAAAATAAATAACATGACCCCAACTTGACACAAAAATAAATAAAACAACCCAAAATTAACACGAAAAGAAATGAACCGAAATTGAGTCGACACGAAACTGACCCGAATGATACAAACTCGATAAGACGAAACTTACCCTTTGACTATTTTCTAAGACTTTCATGTATTATCCATGCCTTATCCTCTCTGGTACAAGGCTATATTGGTCTCCTAATCTCTGCAGACTGCAGTCTGCATTGTTCTTCTACTCTCACTATATCACCAGTCTCACAATATCCATGCTTCACCACTCTCATGTCTCATCAATCACCACTTCTATCATTTTCAACACATTCCTTTCCATTCACTAACTTCTCCGTTGATTTCACGTTTTCCCTTGCCAGATTCATCTCTCTTCTTCGTTGGAGCCTCAATCAGACGTCTTCATACCTGCATACGGTAATTCTTTCATTCCTTCCATTATAAAATCAGTGCGATTAATGTTCATTAAGGCTTCTGTTACCACGTTTACTATGCACATTCTCTTCAAGGAGTGTTCGATTTGGATACATATAAGAACACAATTGTTAGAAACATGAGAAATTGTCGGTAGGGGTGTTGTTACCTGTAGTTGGGATTTATGCCCACCAATTGTTTGTAAAAATGTCATCTATGTATCAAGCTAATTCCTTGTATAGAAAACCCATTACTGATCACATAATACATACACAACACACCAAAACTTATATAGGAAACATGCACAAAACTTCACCAGAACATAAAAGGAAAAAAAAAAACAAAGAAAAGGTGAAAAACCCTCACAAGCAAGACACTTAAAGACTTTGATCATCTTCACGCAGCCAAATAATTCCATCAGGCTCCTCATCATATTATTACTCCCCAGATAGTACAGCACTACAGCCCTTCAGTTTACATCCTTAAACAACTGATATAGCATATTGAAGTCTTAATTGTCCTTTAGTTTCCGCCCTTTAACACCCCCAGAACAGCAGTTATGATAACTGTTGGTACAAGTAGGCAAGAAGTTGATTATAGTTTCTGAATTTCTTAGACCTATTTTTGATCTTCGAAGGTTTGTTTCTGATTTTCATTGTGATGATATATTTATGATTTGTTAACCTTTCATATAGTTCGTTAAGTTTTTACAATTGTTTGTTTATGGTTTTGATATTGTACATTCAGTATAGTTTTGTTGACAATTAGTTTCGTACAGTTTGGCCAAATTCGGATAACTTTTTTAGATACCCGACCCGACCTGAATACGAAAAAGGTGATTCGATTCGATTAGTGGAATTGTGGTTAATTATTTTACATCAAAAAGACTTTAGCCCGACCTGAAAGAAAGAAAATGAGATAGACTTCAATCAGCATTTTATTAAGAATGACAAAGTAAATAGTTTCATTTTAGAAGTTTTCAACCAAGAAGCCGTAAGTAAAAAAATCACAATGTTCATGGCATGGGAATAACATTCCAGTTGTAGAAGGAGGTAGCCCTTCATGTCTCTAACAAAAGGCCGAAAACTGAAAAGATTCATTGTTATTAAGATTTGGATTAGAATTAAACAGATGATCTGAATCATTAACAACCGAATAAGTTTTCCAAGCGGGTAAAATAGGTTGTGCAGGTCAGGTAACAAGGAGAACCGAGTACATTTCCATTTTCATGGATGATGAAACTTGTGGGGAGGTTTAACTAGCAGGTCGACCAGGCCACATTTTAGGGTAGACAAAGTGTTGCTGGTGAGCTTAGAACTTATAAGTTATAACACAAAATCCATAGCCTGACCAAATTCACAAGGGAAGTAAAACAGTGGCAGAGTCATAAAGTATTAGAATATAAATGTGCTTCTTACTCTTCTGCTTATCTCCTTATTCTAATTTAATAGACTACTGAAAGCCTTTTCAACTGCAAGTTATCACCAGGAAAGCTTTTTACATTTAATCTTCTTGTTGTGGAGATAAATAACAATTGGAACCTGCTTTGAATTGACTAATAAAGTTACCAAATGGCTAAAGAATGCTAATGTGTAAGTTAACAAGGCCTAATTACATAAATACTTTCCTTGCGTATGGCTTTACCCGAAGTCATCGGGTAGCCTTTTGGGTTCCTTGGGTTGAAGGGGAATACCCATACGCCCCTTTGGGTTACCACTTTCAGGTAAACTCTTTGGGTTGCCTAAGCCGATAGCTTCCCCCACCCACCTTGTCTCTATATCTCTCCTCTCTTACTTCTTCTCTCTTTCTCTCTCTTAATATATCTTACTGAACTTAAATAAAAGGTGAGGTAAGATTAGGTTAGGCTATACTAACTTTTGGGTTGGAAAGGGGAAGGGAAGAGAAATATGATGTGACACTGACGTGGAAGCTGGGTTGGGGAACCCAAATAAAATGCCATACAGGTGGCCTTATGGTTGTTTCCTTGGTATAATACTATAATGAATGAAGACATGGTTGCCTGTTTGCTTAGCTTATTAAATATTATGACTAAAAATGTAATCATAATACTGCATGATTTACGAGATCATTGCTAAATATTTAAGATTTCTCCATTCAAAACAAGAATGACATAAATTTAACACAAACAACAAAGCATTGCACTTTTTGATACAAGATGGTCACAACTGGATTCTTGGGAAGTTAATGCGTTTGTTTTATTGTCAAATTATTTATTGCCCCTTGTTCAGGATTATGCACAGTATATGGCGCAATAGGATTGAGTTGGACTTTTGGATAACAAACACCATATGTAGATGTAAGATGTCTATCAATTCTTCTTTTCATGAGTCCTTTGATACATGCCCACACACACCAAAAAGATTAAAATAATTTGTATTTAATTATTATTTAAATTATAAAACATTTATAAACCTTTTTTGGGTTAATCAAGTCACCTGGATAGGAAAACTTATATCCTACACGACTCGAATTATGATATCTTAGTCGGGTTACTCGAATTACAAACCGATACCATATATACCAGACCCAAGTCCCAACTAAATCGAAAGTGGTTAGGGTCACCGGGTCAGTTGGGTTATTCGGATTCGAGCTTTTTCGACACCCATATATAGTTTTGTCTGTATATTAAACTATAAGCGTCATACCTTCAGTATTGAAGTATTGTTTTCATAAACGTCCTATAGATTTTACTAAGTGTATACATAAAGAATTAATACACTGATGTAACAAAAAATACCTAGTATTTATCCAAAAAAACGTGTAGCTTTGAGTCATACCAAAAGGCTTTAAAGGATCAAACACACCATGAGAGATGATTAAGCTTCCAAATCACCCATTCAAGAACGAAAACTAGAGAGTTGAAGACATCTAAACCTTTTCCTTTAAAACCCACCAAGGAGCCCCATTGCAGCAACATATCTAGAGATTTAAGATGTCTGGATAAAGCATGAAGACATGATCATTAGTTTCTTGACAGTCCCATGTAGTCTGAACAAGCTTTGTTGGGATACAATCATCCTAACAAGAAAATAATGAATTGGGGTATTTTTACTTTTTAGATAATCAGAGTAGGACTCATTGTTCTTTATTTTTATCTGTTACCTGCTTTGGGCTTGATCTTGTAGGCTTGCCTTGTTTTGTGTATTCTTTTCAATTCGTGTTTCATGTTGTTATGTTACAGGTAATGATTGGTAAGTAGAAACCAATGGAATATGAAATAAATAGTGGCAGGCAATCATCGGCATAAATACAAATCTAAGCTTGAAGGAAAATGGCTATGGTTGTTGCTGTAGGGACCTCACCTTCTCTGACATCAGGCTTCAGCCACAAGAATTACATCCAAACAACCAACCATCACACCCGTCTTCTTCACTTGTTGAACCAATGCACCTCCATGTCTCAGCTCAAGCAAATCCATGCCCACACCCTCCGCACCACCTCCACCGATCATTCACATACCCTCTTCCTCCACACTCGAATTCTCCATTTTTCCTCTCTTCATGACCTCCAATATGCTTTCCTCTTCTTCCACACCCATATCCAAAACCCTAACTCTTTTGCTTGGAATACTATTATCAGAGCTTTTTCTCGAAGCAGCCACCGAAAGCAAGAAGCTATCTCACTCTTCGTCAACATGTTATGTGAAGGGAATGTCATTCCGGATAAGCATACTTTCCCATTTGTCCTAAAGGCCTGTGCCTATCTGTTTGCCATATCTGAGGGCAAACAGCTACATTCTCATATCTTCAAACTTGGGCTTTCATCAGATGTATATATAAATAACAGTTTGCTCCATCTGTACGGCTCGTGTGGGAGCTTACAGGATGCACGAGACGTGTTTGTTGAAATGCCTGAAAGAAGTGTTGTTTCTTGGAATATCATGATTGACACCCTTGTTCAACTGAATGAGTTTGATGATGCATTAAGTTGTTTTCGTGAGATGCAGTCATGTTTCAACCCGGATAGTTTTGCAATTCAGAGCATATTGCGTGCTTGTGCAGGCTTGGGGGCTTTATCTCTGGGAATGTGGGTTCATGCATATGTCTTGAGGAGGTGCGACCCTCATGTGGCTGATGATGTTTTGGTCAATAACTGTTTGCTAGATATGTATTGTAAATGTGGATCATTAGAAACCGCTAAATACCTATTCAAGGGCATGGGAAAACGTGATGTGACATCATGGAACACAATGATTCTTGGATTGGCAATGCATGGGCAGGTTGTGGAAGCTTTAGAATATTTCACGCACATGGTTGATATTGTTGGAGGAGGGTTAATGCCCAATTCCATCACATTCAGTGGGGTTTTAAGTGCTTGTAGGCACAGCGGCATGGTGACTGAGGGTCAGAAATATTTCAGGGTTATGACAACAAAATATGGCATTGAACCAGTGTTGGAGCACTATGGGTGCCTGGTTGACCTCCTGGCTAGAGCTGGGCTGATTGCTGAGGCACTGGATGTCGTGTCAAACATGCCCATTAAACCTGATGTTGTTATTTGGAGAAGCATTCTTGATGCTTGCTCTAAGAGTAAGATAAGAAGCATCGGATTAATAGAGGTCAGTAAAGAAGTGGCCACAAAGATTATGGAGTCGGAGGAAGGGAGTGGTGTGTATGTGCTTTTGTCCAGAGTTTATGCACTGGCTCGTAAGTGGGATGAGGTTGGTTTGGTGAGAAAGCTTATGACGGATAAGGGTGTAGCTAAGGAGCCTGGTTGCAGCACCATTGAAATTGAGGGTGTGGCACATGAGTTCTTTGCAGGTGTCTCTTTCTCAAATATACTCTAATTCTAGAGTAGACTACACCTATAACAAACAAATTTATACAAGAAGATTCAACAACATTTTCAAGAAGATGGTAAATGGTGGCGTGGTTGTGGGTGACGATTCTGATGGTGGTGGGTGACAGTTAGGGATGTAAATGAGCCGAGCTACTCCTGAGCTACTTGAGCTCGGATCGTTTAAAGCTCGAAACGAGCCGAGCCTAAACGAGCTCGAGCCTAGATTAAGGCTCATTTATTAAACGAGCTCGAGCTCGAGCTCGAGCCCGAGCCTTGTATACCGGTCTCATTTAAGCTTGCGAGCTTAAACGAGCTTTGATGTAACATTTATTTTTTACTTATATAATTGTATTATAGATTTTTATATCATTAAATATGAAAAAGTTCAAAATTCAAAATTTAAATTGTTTTTATATCATTAAATATGAAAAAATTAAAAAAATAAAAATTTAAAATTCAAATTGTTTTTTATTTATTACTTATATAATTTGAAGTATTTTTAAAAAAACAAAAAAAATAAACAAGCTTTAGCGAGCCTATCACGAGCTTCGTAAAACACTTCGCGAGCCGAGCTCAAGCCTCAAAATACGAGCTCGAATGAGCTCAAGCTCGAGCTTTTGCATTTTTAAAAGAGCCTGGCTCTATGGAACTGTTTGATCTTATAGGGGATCTATAATTTTGCACGTGAGGGGTTATAAAGCAAAGCTCAGCCCGGCTCAGCTCGACTCATTTACATCCCTAGTGACAGTGGTGTAGTGGTGGAGCTCAACAACATATTCAAGAAGATGTTCAACATTTTCATGATCTTCAAGAAAAAAAAGGTAAACATTTTTTGTTAATTTATGTCTAAACAAGCATCTTCTCTCTCATTATAGTATCCTTTGTTTAATATGTTATATTAAGTTTATTATTTGTCTATTCCATAATTCGAATTTGGCGGATGTAATCGATCTTCTAAAGGTTTCATTAGATTTATGCTCTTGGCCATATTTAAAATCTTCTTATAGCGCGACTCCTACTTGGACTGTTACATTAGCACCATTGGAGTTGATTTTGTAAGTCAATACTTCCAAGTGTTGACTGCTTACTTGAATACACATTTTGAGACCTTTTTTCACAAATTTTTTTCTCTGTGGTAGAAAATCCTTACTGTGGAGTAAGATGGCAAGACTGTTTGGCTTGACCTTTAGTCTGTCACCGGATCCGAAGGAACATGACAGAATAAAGTTATAAACTGTTTCTAACATTTTTATTAGAACTTCTTCGATCCAGAAATGAAGAAGATGACGATTAAAGGTTACTATTTCCCACTCTTTGTGTTCAATAATGCTCTACAAAAATCGAAGGATCACCTCAGGTACGATTTACGAACTAAGCGCGGGCAGAATCAATGACCCAAGGTTTGGGAGTCAAGGAACTGGAAGACAGACACTTCATATTCTCACATAGTCACATTCAGCTGAGTGGTGTTTTTGGCAAATTTAGTTTCTGAGATTATAGTTTTTCATGTTGCCTGGGTCACAAGATCAGGTGACTCTCATTTAGAGGTTCACATGGTCATTCCTACCACTAAAACTATCATGTATACTAATTAGCCTAATTAGATCAGAGGACAACTTGACTTCACAAGGTTGTAAAAATCGCTCGGCGGTATACTGTCGGTCGACTACCTTAAAGCCGGACCCTAAATTATAAAGAAATATATCTTAAAAAAATAAATATTAGCAATACCCTAACAAAATAAAAATAAGTCAATAACCATCAAAAAGTATAATAAACTTGAAAAACAAAAACCATAAGTTCATAATTAGTTTAATAAACTCAAGAAAATAAATCCATAAGTCCTGTTTCTTTAAAACCCTAAGCTGATTTCACTTTTTAAAAAAATAAAAATAAAAGTCAAACCCTTTCGTTGACCGCCTAGGACCGATTTTGACCTGACCGATACATTTGACCGATAAGTGTTTAATCGGCCGCCTAGGCCAACATTGGACCATATCACTCTACCTTACCTCCATCTAACCACCCAACCTCACCCCCACCCTACCCTACGCTACCTTACTGTTACCCTAGTACCCTACCCTAACCCCACATCTACTACCCTTACTCTACCCTACCCTACCCCCACCCACCCTACCCATTCTTATCCTACCCCACACCAACCCACACTACCATATATTTCATGTGAGGATGTTCTATGTTCATTTTGAAACAGATTTAACAACACATTGTTCAAATATTCATTGCGAGTATTTAAACCTTTGTGTTACTCAATAAGCAATTCAAATCGATTTATTACCTATAGCCATCAAATGCTTTATGTTCATCAATTACCAGAGCATTGCAATTTGAAAGTCATTTATATAAATCAATTCAATATCCCACTTGTTATCCATTACTAACATGATATCAGATATCCATTCCCTTTCTTATACCTCTTAACTTCTCAGTATCTTAAATCAAGTAAATAATCAATGATGGTGATTTTCGGATTTCAAAGTATATTCAAAATCGGTCGATAATGTGATATGATCATTTAATTTGTAGCCAGTAGAGCTAGAGAATGTTACTTAATCAAAACCCATTACTAATTCTAAATCAGATTTGAATTGTACTCGTGAGACAACAGTATCGACACAAGTATCACATAGAAATATATTGAGAATTTTAGCGTCATAGGGGAGGCATCGAACTCACCTTAATCACTTAATTGCTATTGTAGTGGTGCTGATCTTTCATTGTCTCTCAACTCTAGACTTCAGATTACCATTTGTGTGCGTCTTGTGGGGAAACATGAAGGCTGGAAGATATTTTTTTTGATGGGAATGGGGAGAGATTCTCGGTGAGATGACAATCGATTGAATTCGAATTTCATTACCCTCTACAGATTCATGTTTTAACGTATTGTTTACCAAGGGATTGGTTAAATGGATTAAGTTGATGGTTTTTAGTTTTGAATTTTTGATGTTCTAATTAAGTCTAGTTATACTTCTAATTCTTGGCTCACTAAATTTACTTAATTGTTCCCATGTTTATCTTTATATCAATTCTAATAATTATATTCATTTTAGTTTATTAGTTTGCTTTAGCATTTTTATTATTAACATTATCATCATCTTTAATTTTAAGGTATTACAATACTACCCTCCTTAAAAAGGAATTTCGTCCTCGAAATTTAAGAACAAAACAGAACATTACCAATTGCAATAGAGCAAAAAGTATAAAGACGAATGAGAACTTAAGTACTACGACAAAAGAGGATCGTAGAATATTCTATAAGAGTAACAAATAAAACAAATTGTGTAAGAATGGAGTTTCCTAAGTTATAGGGCTGTAAATGAACTGAACGAACACGAACGGGGCTTGTTCATGTTCGTTCATTTAACTTTAGCCGAACAAATAAACGAACACGAACGGATAAACGAACGGGTTTCTGTGTTCGTGTTCGTTCGTTTAACTTCAGCCGAACAAATAAACGAACAAGAACGATAAACGAACGGATAACCAAACGTTCACGAACATAAATGAATGAACGAGAGCTTTGTTTGTGTTCGTTTGTTTAATTAAACGAACGGAAAATCTTGTTCATGTTTGTTCGTTTATGTTTCGTTTATTAAACAAACTAACATAAACGAACTTCCCGCCGAACAATTTCATTAATGGTTCATGAACGTTCCGTTCATTTATAGCCCTATCCAGATCTATGAACACCAAGTGTAGATCCCGTTATCTTTCCTAATGCTTCTCCACGAGGCTTCTAATTAGTAAATTGTATCTATTGAAGACCGTCATGCCATAAACCCCAAATTGGTTTTCCGTCACTCTTGTTTCTCGGCCCATCCTGTTCTCAATCGCTCTCTCCCACAACTTCATAGTATGGCTAAAGAGTTTAATACCTCGATAGTTTTCACAAATTTGGGCATCCCCCATGTTCTTGTATATCGGGATTATCTACTAGGTCTCCATTCTTTTGGCATCTTAGCTGAAGTATAAATCAAGTTGATATGGTTGGTTAGCTGCTTAATGCCCGGCTCTCCAAGGCACCTCCACGGCTCGATAGGAATTTGATTTGGTCTTGCCATTTTGCCTCCTCCCATCCTACGAAGGGCGCTTCTAACTTCCCCTCGGGAATCCTGGTGCAATAAAAGTCGTTATGGACACGAGGAGCATCCTCTAAGCTTTATTTGTCGCCTGTCGTTGCAGTCTGCGTCTCCTCGTTAATTAAACGAAGAAAATAATCACCCCATATATGTCTAATTTCTTCACATTTGATATACTTGACACTTCCTAAATCTTTGCTCCTCTCCCTAGCTTTCGGTAGTTTGAAGATGTCATTTTGCCTCTCTTTAGAGTTAAATATCCTATACAGGCCTTCAAAAGCTTGTTCTTGTGTTTGGGCTACCACTTTCTTTGCTCCTCTTTTAGCTTCCTTATAACTATCCAAAGCCCTAATTCTATTTTCCTCCACTATCATTAGCTAAAACAAACTCTTTAAAGCAAGTCTGTTTCCTCTTAACCTTTGGTTGAACCTCATCGTTAAACCACCAAGATTCCCTTGTGACCCTCGACGAACCTGAAGTCGATCCTAGAGCTTCTTTGGCTACTTCTCTAATAGTTTGCGCAATGCGGTTCCAAGCCTCGTCCGCATCCCCAGGGAGGCTTCTACCTACCTCTATAGAGACTTCCGCTCTAAAGACCTCAAACAACTTACCCTTTAGGTTTCTCCACAAAATTCTAGGTCTATTTACTTTATCGGCTCCTGGAGCACCTTTCCTTAAATGGATGTCTAACACTAGTAAACGATGTTGGGTGGAACAAGACTCATTAGGTAGGACCTTGCAGTCTTTACAGTTCCTTAAATCCCCTTTGCGCGCCATGAGCCAGTCGATTTGGTTGCTATCTTTCCAAGTCACACTATATGCATGCTGTCCATTACAGTTTCCATTGATTCCTATTATGGATCATTCTTGGTGGTCTTCTACATATATTATTGGCCTTTTAACGCACTTCTTTAAATATGTACCTTGGAGAAGGAAAAGGAAAACAGGCGGTAGCAATGTCTGGAAATAGGAATTACGTTAAGTTTTCCCTGGGAAGCTAATGTACATCATGCTTTCCCCTTTCCGCTGCCAGAAGAAAACCTTGGAAACGTAAAAGATTAAATGGCATTTTCAAAATCTAATTTTCTTTTGAGTGAAAGAAAAACTGCATTCTCCCCCCATTCTTGATACATTACACCTGCATACACACAGTTAGGAAGGGTAAAACTGTAGCAGGTGGCCAATACAGTTTTTTGATACATCTCTTCTGTTTTTTGGTTTTTTGGGTTTACAACATATTCTTCTTGGTTTTGGTTCTCGGTATTTTGACTTTCCTGATTTGGGATCCCGATATTTTTGTTCCGTTTTAGAATTGTTTTTTCTTGATCTCGGGTACTTGGTTATGTAGGGCTTATAGATTTTTCTTAGTTTTGTTTTTACAACTACTGTTCATGATGTTTTTGAGTTCAAAACTGATTTTGGTTAAGTTCTCATTTAGGTCTTTCTTGAGCTTGGTTTTTGATTTTCTATTTACCATAGTAGTATTGACTTTTTCTTAATAACTAAAGTAGGTAATGTAGGTAGGTGTGGTTTGTTTTACACCTTGGCCGAGGAAATTTGAGCAAACCAGCTAAAAAACTTGGTGAGTATTGGCCAATAAACGGAGATGGCGGTGATGGCAATTGGCCAATAAACGAAGTAATGTATTTAGGTGTCGTTCTATTTGCTCCTAGACTTGTTGGCGCTGGTTGCCATCTGATTCAACTCTTCTTTTTTCCATAGATTATATGTTCTGTTCTTGAACAACCTTGGCGACCCATTGTTAATATACCAGCATTTTTGCGTTGGCCCAAATTTTCCGTTTTTCGATTTAGTTTATCTGTTGCGATTGCTGGTTCTGGGCAGAATCAAACATGATGCCTTATGGGTCATGGCGCATGTCGTCTTTTTGTGACTGTCTCCCTCTTTGATCAAGCCAATTGTCTTGAAAATGGTTTTGAATGGCTAACAATGTTTCTGTGGCCACATGCTTACTGCATTCATGAATTACCTGTTAACACTGCTGATGTTGCATGTCATATACTCAGTGTTGTCAATAGCGGGAGATAGCGCCGCTATAGCGAATAGCGACGCGTAGCGGCAGGTGGTCGCTATTCTGCATATAGCGGTTGCGATGGATTTTGTTTTTTTTAATCTCTGCGCAGATATATATATATATATATATATATATATATATATACCTAGGGTTTTTTTTACTACAAATGTAAAAAAAAGAAGCTACGGGACACGTTTGCGATCTGTTCTCTCCCTCCGGCGACTCTGCTCTCTTCTCCGGCGATTCTGCTCTCCTATCCGGCGACTGCTCTCTTGTCCGGCGACTGTACAAGCTCCTGCTCTCCTGTCTCCTTGATTTCTAATTCTCTGTAAGTATCTATGTATCTATGATTTTTAAGTTTATGATTTCTGAGTTA
>JAUEJL010092221.1:0-26339 GCA_032274825.1 Drosophyllum lusitanicum
AACATAATTTATAAACAACCTATAATTAATTACATTAATATACAATTTTTATAAAACTCCCTCACATTTTCTTAAAAACCCCTCACATGTTTTATAAAACTCCTTCACAATTTTCATCCAGCCCCCTCAAGCTTATAGCCTATTTATAAAATTCCTTATAAATAAGATGATGTCATCATTCTTAAAAACATGATTTTTTGAAAAGGATGATGATGTCATCATCCTCTTCTTTTAAATAGGTTATAAGATGTTAAAACTTATAAGTCTTTTTATCAAAATAAATTATTAAACCTTCGTGTTTATTCTTTTATATATATATATATATATATATATATATATGACCAAGTTTATTAAAAAGTATATGTATGTGTATAAATTATTAAAGTTCAAAAATAATATTAAAGTTAGTAGAAAAGTTTGAATAAACATAATGATGTGACAATAAATATGGGGAAGATTTGTTTAAATCTATTTTCTTGTCATAATTTGAGTAAATTATAGGCCATCACCGTACTTGTACAATGTATTGATATATGACCTTATACCCCGTTTAGCCACTCAAACACTCTTTGTAATTGACAAATGCTCCATGTTTTCTAATCAACCTTTTAGGGTAATCATCTTGATTTAAAAAATAGTAGACGTGTTTATATAATTCAAGTATTCAACATTTCAACATATACAAATCATTATAAGAATACATTCTTCAATCTAATTGTCAAAAACAAATGATTGTCACATCGTTATTTATATATTTAACTAAAAATCATACAAATAATTAATTAAATATATTTATGAAATTTCTATACCCACTCAACTATCACCACGTAGCAGGCCGGAGTAATGGAGCAACATAGAGCATCCCCACCAACAATTCGTAGCTCCCTATGTTGCTCGTACACAACAATCACAATGCTAAATCATATAAAAATGTTATTCCGTAATAGTTCGTAATTGTTACTATATATAATATGTTTCAAGATACACACACACACACACACACACACATATAAGGTAAGTTTCCATATAGTCCTACACTTAAACTAAATCTCAAAAGTTAAATAATCTCAGCCATTCATTTAAAAGAGCAAAATAGGAATTGAAAATGAAAATTTGTAACTCACGTGCCCCCTAAGAAACTCTCCCAACTTTCTTTTTTTATTTTTATTTTTGTTTTTACCACTTAAATCTTTAAATGACCATAACTATTTCAATTTTATTTTTGTTTTTACCAATCTACTAATTTTTTAATCCTCATTTATGGGTTGGGAGATTCCCATAATACTCTTTCTTCTATAATTACACCTTATAATTGTTTAGTTAATTACAATAATGTCATTATTATAATTTGATCATTGATTTAAAAAATCTAATGGTCTAGATTTGATCTTTGGAATTTATGTTTAAGCATATAATCTATATTGATCCAATTTATATATATATATATATAGTCACAAAAGAATGGGTTAAGTATTAATATTTTTTTTATTGTTTGAAAAATATGAATAGCTTGTTACTATTTCAGGAAGATGTGTCACTTTTAGATTGTATGAATGCTTTTTATATAATAGGTAGATATTGGTTAAAAATTCTATTAACTTGTATATTTGAAATACGAAACGGAGTTGGTAAACCAGGGAATGCGAGTTAGAGAAAAAGTTGCAAATAATCACAAACTAACAAATGTTAATTTGACCCATATATCGTTTTTGGAACAATAATTGATAATGAAAAAGCCATTTTTAATTAGCGCGCGCGGGGTCGTGGAGTTATTTGCACATGGTTTCATGCATGCATATATATATGAATTCAATCATTTTGGTATGTGTGTGTATATATATATATAACATAGTACTCGTACAATACGACGGTTAGAAATAATTCATGTTCGATAACATGTCCGTTTTTTTATAACGCAAGGCTATTATATTCACGTATTACGATGACATCGAACAATTTCGTTCACAATATATCTACTTTCTTTCTCTTTTTTCCATTTCTTTTATTTCTTTTTTCTTTATAACTATTTTATTAATCTTTAAAATAAGTTTCTAAAAACAATAAAATGAGAAACAAAAAGAATATTAAATATACTATAAATTAAATCTTTTGTTTTGATTAGACAACTCATTTAAAAAATCCGAAAATGTCTATAAATTTAGGTTATATGTTATAAGTTTATGAGTTCTAGCTATACTTATTTTCTAATACTTAAATTAAAATATGTGTTATATGATAATATATTTAGAATAATTATTTTTATAAAGATCCTTTTTATTTAATTTTTAATTTGTATTTTAAATCATATAACTTGAAAATTAATTTTTATTGACTTGACTTTTTTAAATATTTTTTATTATGGAAGGTATAGTTATAAAAATGGTATTTAAGAGTATAATTAACTCCATATAATGATTTCCTTATAGGTTTAAATAAGGGGTAATTTCAAGTTACTTAGAAATTAAGAAACTACAGTGACTTAAATGCTTTATAATATAGTATATATATATATATACACACACACACACACACACACTAGCATGTTACCCGCGCAATGCGGCGACGATAACTAATTCATACTCAATAACATGTCTGTTTTCGATAACGTAGGGTATGGTATACATGCACTATGATGACATCAAATAATTTTTAGAGTTAATTACAAAAATGGTCCATGTGGTTGTCACTGAGTTTCACTTTTGGTCCTTTAACTTCAAAAATTACAAAAATAGTCACTGTGGTTGTCATTTTGTTTCACTTTCAATCCTTTGCACTAACTAACGTTAAATTCTTCCGTTAAAACCCATCATGTGCCTTGCACATGAGGGTATTTTTGTCATTTTGACTGTTATCCATGTTACCAAACACTTCTTTTATCATTTCCATCTTCATCCTTGTTACCAAACACTTTTTCTATCCTTAACCTAAACAAAGGCTTTATCTCTCACTTCAAAACTCTCCCTGAAAATCACCTCCTCTCTCACTCTCTCTAAACTCCCTCTCTCTCTACCGCACCTATGAGAGCACCACTGCAGAACCTCTAAGAATAACACTTCCGGCACCTGTATATATAACCACCACGGTTGAACAACCATCGCAGATCTGAACCATCATCTCCTCGAAGCTGAACCACCGTAACCATCGTCGCCGGGTTCGGAATATTCGAATCTGAACCATCATCTCCTCGAAGCTGAACCACCGTAACCATCGTCGCCGGGTGCGGAATATTCAAATCTGAACCACCGTAACCATCGTCGCCGGGTGCGTAACCATCCTCGAATCTAAACCACCGTAAACATGAGAAGACCACCGTAATCTCTCTCCACCGCCGGTACACCTCAGAATGCCGACGCCGCACCTTCTCTCACTCAATGAGTGCAGATCTGGCTAAAGGCTTCAATCATCCTTCTATCTTTCGGTTTAGGGTTTTAGCTACTATTCTTACTACGACGTTTTAGTGATAAGAGATAATTTATAAACAACACTTATTTATTATACACAACAAAAAAATCTTAAACATTTCACATGTAGTTGTAAAATATAAAACATAAATTAGGAGAAAGAAATTGTTTTTTTTTCCCGACCCAAAATATGGAAAATAGGGAGGATCTCATAGAATTAAAAGTGGGATTTACGAAGAGTCCAATCAGAAGTAACGATGCAGGCCACATCACATCTACAATAGCAGTAGCTATTAAGCATATAAAAGTCAACTCGTGAATGGTGGTTCACTACAAAAACTATGGGCCTGCCCACACTGAATTAATGTTTTAGGGGAGAGTTCAAACGAGAACTGTTTTTCGTATGAGAACTGCGATAATCAATCTTAACCGTTCATTTTGGATAATGGAATTCATGGATGAAGAGCGTAAGGGGATTGAGTGTGACAAGGTGCATGTAAGAAATTCTTGGGTGGGCAATCCAATTGAAAGAGGATGAATTGAACGGCTAAGATTGGTTCTCACGATTCTTGTACGAAAAACAGTTTTCGTTTGAGCTTTTGCCTAATGTGCTATACTTGTGGCAGACCGGCAATTAGGGTGGAGTGCATAGGAACAGCCCACTCCCACCGCCTTTTTTCTAAATATTTATATTCTGAATTAAAAATTAAATAACTTATACGTGTTGACATCTGACTGGTTATATCTTGCTTGTCATATTGCTGTCGGTAGATCGGCGTCTCAATGCGCCGCCTCTCAGATGAATTTAAGTAGACTGATAAAAGAAGAAACTTTAATGGGCCTTTTATTACGCCTAAATTCCGAGTCCAATTGTCTAGGCCCAGTAATGTGATTGTTATTTTGTTCTAAGCATTATATTTACAAATTATATATTTGGATATTAAAGTTTTGTAGTTTTTAATGTTTTGCTCAAAAGTGTAACGATGTTTTTGAAACGAAATAACACCTTTGACGATCGAAAAATTAAAATTTATCATTGTCTTTTTACTTGAATTCTCGTACGGAATCTATAGTGAGGTTTCAAGATCAAACCCTGATATATGTCATTTGGTCGTCGTTAGTTATGCACTTACGCGATATATTTTCTCTATATTAGTTGTGGAATAACTGTAGGACGCTGAATATTTGGATGAAGCTGTCCATGTCAAATTCCAGAGTGTAGCAATACTCATCAAGCATTGAGAATTCAGATTAATTTGTAATGTTGAAGCTTGTCCTTTTTACGAAAAGTTAGTACATGCACCTGTTAGGGTGGGTTGTAGCCAACTAGGGATGTGCAAAACCGGGCCCAACCTGACCAACCGGTGACCTGGACCGGTTTTAACCCCGGACAAGACCTGTTCATATGCTACGGTCGGTCTTCGTGTTCACATTTAGTAGAATTTCGGTATTTGGGGTGGGTCGTATCAATTGTTTGAAGTCAGCTTAAAGCGAGAGAACCAAAGAATATGCAATGTATGTTCAAGATTAGAGTCTTGAACCTAAAATGGTTATTCGGGTTGAAGCTTAAATTTTCATGGTTAGGAAATCTTATATTAGCCCATTTGTGGAAATATAAATTTCAAGTTAGATGAATTTAATTATTGAAGTAATTAAGCTTACTGCCAGAAGGTTATGAAGCTGTTTTATGCTTGTTGCGACATGTTATGATCGTGAAGACATTAATACAACTGTGAAGGGAAGTGGTATATATCCCTGTAAGAGCATGGGGTGTACCCTCCTTTGGGCATCCCATGTTTCGCGTCACATTAGCATAGTTCACTTCATGCTTCAAGCATGCTTAAACCACGTACTACTCACGCTTCAAAGATTGTTTATTTAGAAAAAACACTCTCTCCTCTCTACTCTCTCCTCTCTCCTCTTTTCTCTCTTTCTCTCTCCTCTCTATCTCCTCTCTCTTCAATATTCAAATGCCGATTCCTTCTCGTTTTTTTGGGTACCGCCCTAAGGGTGGTGTTGGTTTCGGTACTGCCCCTCCATGTGAGCATACCGATCGTATGCCAACTCCACACCCCGCGCTCTAAGGTTAATATAAATGGCTCACGATTTGAAGGAGTAGTATATCACTACAAAGAAACTAATTTTATTATAGCTACCATGCAGACTCAGGACAACTTTCGGGATAACATACTTGTAGCTGTTAGTCAGTAGATAGAGTATTTGTATGTGTTATTAGTGAATTTTATTATGGCCAGATTGCATGACTTGAAATATATGCATGATAGAACTTGTAACATATGGTGAAAGTAATTAGGAATATACCCTAGTGTGTGTGTGTGTGTATAAGTGAATTGTAGACATAACTATTTCAACAAAGGCACAAATAATGTGCAAGTGTCTGTTAAGTATTGATCATCACCCCTTTGAAGAGAGCAACCAAAACGATGTACAGATAAAATTCGAGAGAGAAGATAACTTATTCTTTTGGGCTGTTGAATGATAAAATCTCATCAACTACTTTCACTAATTCTGCCACTAAGCCTCTACTTCAAAAAAACAAACAAACACGTCAACTTTAGAAAACATCATGTGACTAAATTTAAAATAGAAAAACAAACAATACTTATACTTAATCAATTAATAAAAAAACAAACATCATGTGACTAATTACCCCTTTCTCCTTCTCTTTTCGAAGCGCAACCACTTCCATATCTAGCTGCAAGATCTGGCGTGGAGGAGTTGCAATAATTTGCCTTCCTACACATGCATAAAAGAAGTCCAGATGAAGCGTTGCAGTTCAATGTGACTGAATTTAACAGAGAGACGTGATAGAGAATTTGCCTTTCTAAGGTTTTGAAGTACGTTTTAGCTTTTGGTCGTTGGTTTTTTGGAATTGATGTTACATTTTGATGACAGAATTTGTGGCCTCTACATTTAGGAAAAAAGAAAAAAGTGCAAAGAGGAAGTGTGCTATCATCATTGTTAGGTTCATTAATTTGGATTTAGATTGGATAATTTTTTATTGATTTAGATTGTGAATAGGAAGAGTACGTACGTACGTACTATCAATTTAGTTTAAAAATTTTCCCCGTTTAAATTAAATTGATTGGTTTTTAGAATTTTGTTAAAACTAATTTGAGTTCGTGTTTAGGTTCAGGTTTTCAGCAGTCCTAACAGATTGTTCCGAGAAAATCCTTGGCTAGGAACAAGGTGGATTTGTGGATGGTTTTTTATTTCGGGTTTAGGGACAAAGAGGCCATAACTCACCACAAACCGGTCCTTAATTAAATAAAGGTTTCTTTTAAGACTCTACAGAAACTTGAGATGGTTAGGTAATATATGTATTCTCACATCCATAAATTCAATAAAGTTTATATAAAATGTCTCCCGAATCTCCCTTACTTATCCGTTTTCTAAAGTTAAGCCATTACGCTTATGTTATTCTTTCCAAACCCCTTATAGTTATAAAGGTCAAATATGGTTTAATCATCAAAGTTTTACTTGTTTTTCGATTTAATCATCAAAGTTTTTTTTAATGGTATAACACCAAAGTTTAGTTTAGTTTCCGTTTTAATCCTTAAGTTTTGTTTGTTTTGTAGTTTTACCATTTTGTTAACCTGAAACTTGTTTAATAGGTAAAATACATAATTCTTTTTGTTTTGTATTATTGTTTATTCTTGTTCTTCTTCCAAGATTCAAAGATATATATAAACAAAAACAAAAACTCGGATCATCAGTTTGATTTACATAAACATAAGGTTGATTTCAAGAACAAATGAAAAATCAGAGATAACATAGAACATCTTATACAAATCTAGAACAAATAAAAAATTACTAAAAATCGTAAAAGGTGGATGAACCAAAATCTCATATTCATCTTCAACCCAATGTTGATTTAAAGATGAAAAATTCATTGAACAAAACCTAAATGATGATGAAGTATTGAAGATGAAACAAAATCATACATACCCAAGATCGAGATGTCCAAAACCGCAAACTCATCTTCATCCCAAAATCTAGATGCCCAAATATTAAACCTAAACTTGGAAAACAAGATGAACAAACAAATCTGGAATACAAATCCGAATCATCTTCATCCTCGAAACCATCTTCATGAACCCACAAATCTAATTAAGGGAACGGTGGCGGTGGTAGTGGAGGTCTACGGTGGAAGTGGCCGTGCATGGTGGCGGTGGTGATTCAACTGTTTGCATCTATGTTCGTAGAGAGAGAGAGAGAGAGAGAGAGAGAGAGAGAGAGAGATCTTGAATTTCAAGGTTTGAAGAGTGTTAAAAGATTGATTCATCAATTTGAAGGGCAGGGTGGCAGTGGCAGTGGCCATGCACGGTGGCGGTGGTGATTCAACCTTTTGCTTCTGTGTTCGGAGAGAGAGAGAAAGAGAGGTAGAGAAGGGGAGGAGGGTGAGTGATGTTTAGTAAATGGAGGTGTTTGGGTATTGTGTGGTCTAATTATCAATGATTAGGGGTGTTTGGCGAAATTTGACCTGTTATAGAGGTAAGAGGGTAAAAGTAGAAGGTAAACTAAAATTTGATGTAAAACCACTAAAAAAGAACTTTGATGGTTAAACCGAAAAACAAGTAAAACTTTGATGATTAAACCATATTTGACCCTAGTTATAAATTAAATTTTTAGGATAACAAGTAGTAATACAAATGATCTAAATTCTTGAGAATAATAAGTAAAACTTATATTCATTCTATAACACTTGATAATTTATATCTAGCTAAGGATATAAACGAGTTATCCTAGCTCGGATCATTAAAAACTCGAAACAGGTTGAGTTTTAACGAACTCGAGTTCAAGCTCGAGCTTAGAGTGAAACTCATTTAGTAAACGAGCCCGAGATCGAGGCTCAAATAGTGGGCTTGTTTAAGCTCGTGAGCTTTATATTGCATTATATTTTAAACGAGCCGAACTCGAGTTTAACATCATGCCCTTGAGCATAAACAAAAATCCTAAACTAGTTAGACTCATTTACATCTCTATTAATATCCATACGAAAAAACCAAATTCACAACTTTGCGTTATGTGAAGGTGTACTATATTTTCAGTGTTTTTTAAGCGCTTAGACATGAAATATAAAGATAAAAAAACGCAAACAAATTAGAAAGAACAAAGTTGAGTATGAGTTCACATATTGGTTTATTCTCCATACATCATTCTTATTCATTCATCAAATAGATGGATGTAATCTTCTCAGCTCATTCCTGCACTATTTTTGCATAAAATTCTTACTCTTAACTATTGTCAAGTTCATACACCCACCATTATTTTTTATAATTATTTTTAAATAATTAGGACTTACACTTATTGATTAACAAAAAATAATAAAGAAAAACTTTTATTATATTTTTTCAAAATCAAGAACAGAAGTTCAAATTACTAGAACATGATGAAATCTAACCTTATTTCGATAATTCAATCAGTTGACTAAAGACTGTGTAGTGCCCTTTCTTACATATAACATAAGCATCGACTTACCGAAAGGTTAAAATCGTAATTCAACGCTTACCGGATTCTGTTACAAACCGTCAACTAACAACCATGATCAGATCTCAGCCGTTCAAAATACCTGCCTAGATCTTTCTTCCAGGAAATCCGGCTAACGCCAAAAGATTCTGATCCGACGGACAGAAACTAAACCTCCTTTGTAACATTAACCCACACAGCAAACCACCACCACCACCCTTCTGTTTCATTTCTTTCTTTCCCGCCACTTGACCGGTTGATATCACGCCGTTCAAGTCTTTGAACGCCGCCGCCGCTGCTGCTGCTGTCGTCAGGGAAGACGATGAAGATGACGTCGTGGAGTCGTTTCCGTCGGAGAAGTCAACGGAGTCTCTGATCGGGAAATCGCAAGACTCTGTTTCGGAAGATCGCTCGCTCCTCTTCGAACTGACACGGCTGAGATGCGGATGCCACGAGAGCCGCCGTTCACGGCGGCGTTTATCATCGTTTTCCTTTTCTCCGATCAAATCACGAAAACACACGGCGGACATTCCGCTGAACGCTGCAAAATCAGAGCTCTCGTAAACCGTGGCAGCGATGTTGAGAACACCGTGAACTCTGCCCGACGGACGACGGATGTGGACGGCTGAGAAAGCCGGAGTTCCGATGACGGCGCCGGTTTTGGAAGAAGTTAGTGAGCTGCTACTTAAAAGGTAGCGTACGTTGCCGATTAAGTAATCTCTGATGTATCCACAAGCGTAGATTTCAAACTGGACGGCAGAGGTATCGCCGTAGATGAAATCCGGTGAGACGCGGAAGATGAATTTCTCGTTCCAGGTAGGGTTTTCACCGCCGACGCGATCGAGGTGGCTGCGAAGCTTTGTAGAGGGTTCTACCCATGCGATGGCATAGGTGTGCATCCGGCGCATCTTAGCAGCAGAAGGGGGGATTTTAAGACCTTGTGCTGAGATCAAGTTGATCTCTAGAATCCTCGTGTCCGCCATTGTTATTAATTGACTCGATCGATCTCCCTCTCAGACGGAAGTAGTGGATTTGGTTGATTTCAATGTGAAAATGAGATCAACGAAGAGGTGTAGTAATGAAATTGAGTTTTCAATTCAAGATCATTGAAACCGATCAAGAAAGAATTTGAAAGGATTAAATTGAGAGGGAGAGAGAAGCGGTGATTGTATAGTGTTCGCTCTCGCCGCAGTTCGGAGTTGCAGGAGACTTTTTTACCCTGGCCAGAAATTTTTTACAAGCTTATTGGGCGGGCTATCAAAGAGGCTTAAAGCCTTAAACAACTATAAGCCCAAATGGTAAAATCCAGATTTCTAGCCCAATAAAAGTATCAAAGGCAAAGGATGTTTGGCTGGGGGTTTGAGAGGATGAGTACGAGTATTTATAATGATTAATGGTACTTAAGTTGGTTGAATGTAATCTATGGTTACCTGCTAATGAGTAATAAATTATTACTTACTATTCTAAATTAGAAGTAATGAGCTCAAGTGTGTGTATCCACGGACCACAACCAACAACCATCACCGCCATCAAAGTAACCACCACCATCACCACCGACCGCAACCATCACAATGCAACCACTTGCTGCTGGCAACCACTACCACCACCCCTCATCTCGCAAAAACCGCCATTACAACTGCCTATCTTTCTTCAAGAATGTGTTACCATGTTCTTTTTTGTGTTTTTCATATTGTCTTATGACACGTAAAGATGAGATATATAACATTGCTTATTTTCAATGTACTTTATAAGCAAGCAGTGTTAGAGAAATCTGTTTTTAAACACTGTTTTGTGTTCATGTGGTTCTCTTTACTTTCTTGAAAGTATTTAGAGGTTGCAAAATGAGCATGTCAGTTGGGTTGGAAAGGGTTTCTTTATAGCGATTCAAATTAGCTGTGGTTTACTTTCTTATACTAGTTTATAATACCTCTCGTGTAAACACGAAAAATGGTTAATGTAAATTCTAAACATTTTATAGTGTAAAAGATTACCAATATGTGTAGTAAAAGTGTAAAACTGTATACACCAGATAGTGATATAAAATCACCTAAAAGAATGGTAAATTTGTTATAAATCAGAAATTTATACATAAGATGTTGGGGCACGGTGGGCACACAAACACGCAATGGAAGCATAAAAAACACACTTGCAAGAATCAAAGTGGTGCCAACCATGTTCCAAAGTGGGTAAACTCTACAAAATCAACATGCAACAAAATAAAAGAACAAGGGAAGAAGAATTATACCCTCCTAGTTCCAGAAACCGGCTGCTCAAAAGTTGGGATGAAAGCAAGGTAGACAAGTGGTCTTCCTCTCCTCTTGAAAGTCCACACCAAACTTGGATCGACCCCTTTGTACTAGCAAGATAGCGTGGTTTACAACACCTATGTAACCACTACTATAACAGCCCCTGGTACCCTTGTTGATCAGCTCCCAACACTTGCACTCACTACCTCTTGTGTATGAATATAAGTGTGGTAATTAGCTAAAATGAACCAAGAGTGTGAAATGAGGAAGAGAGAGCTCTTTTATAGACCATGACAACCACTTAATCTCTCCTGGGTCGGCCACACAGCTCATACTCACTGGACCAATGAGATGGTCCTATAAAAAGCAAGTAACACTTCAGTTTCAGCCTGCAAGACCCCTCACGACCTCGTCACAGGCCGTGAAGCTCTAAGGTATCACGACTCGTGGCGGCCGGTGAGAATACATGAGGGCAACATGCTTCATGACCCGTAGCGCATCCTTCACGGTCGTGAAGCTCTAGCCAAACCAATTTTGACCCTTTTGACCGATTCCTCATTAAATGGGTTGTCCGGATCAAAACTTGGCATGTGACCTAATACGCCCGCGCTTCATCGGCAGTGATACCGACCTACGTATGTCAGCGGGCAAACACCAACAGAAGATCATCATCATCTTTTTGCAGAACCTCTTTATAGACAATATTCACCATTTTATTTATAGGCTTACCTACTTCATCGCAAATAAGAACATTTGGATTCGAAATGAAGAAATCAACAACGATGAGATTGAACTTGTAAATATCCGAGTACAATCAGGGCTACTGCTCATGAATTTGGGTTCAATGAATTTCACATGGATTTTGGAAACATCGGCGGTGAGAAGCGTATAAGATTTAGGGTTTAGCTGGAAGGAAAACGTGAGAAGGGAAGGAGTTTGAAGATCGGGTGGTAACAAACTAAAGTCGGATAACCTATTTGTACTAAAGATCCATGCCCAAAGCTAGTTTCCATGAAATAAGTCTTAGTGACATCATTCATAAACTTAATGGTAATAGATGCATCAACTTTAATAGATGCATCAACTTTAATCGTAAAACTATATTATCACATTAATGATGTATTATGAGTAAATAAACTTTGGATCGAGGCCTTCTTGACCTCGAGCTACGTGATTTTTCATTTGATACGTTTGACTATTTTTAAAATAAAAAAGTCAACAACGTATTCACAAGTATAACGAATAAAGATTAACTAACTTTATAATCAAGTACTAAAACATACAAGAGCCAAGGTACAAAAGTAGTTTGCCAAAGCAGGAATCAGGAGTAATTACAACACTTTTAGTATATATTTAAGGCAATGATTTAACATTTGAGCATAATCTACAGACTGGATGCAATTTTACATACACACAAACCTTTGGATAACTCCTTTTACACAATAATAAATTCTATAAAAACCCAAAGAGATTGTATATTTTCACCAAAAAATATGAAACTACCAACTACTAGCCAAAAAATATCTGCTATCTAAGAAGCTTTGCTGCTTCTAAAATGGGGTTTGGGTTGCTTACTGTCTCATTATCTGGTGGTGGTTTCACATACTTCCCTATCGCCTTTTGGTGAGTCCGGTTTTTGATCCTTCGGATTTTGTCTTTGCTTTTCTGCTTTTGTTTTTCTTTTTGTCGTCTCATTTGATTCCTTTCTTTCTCATACATACCTTGCCAGAACACCTCACCAGTTGAAGGCCATAACCACCTTTGTTTAGTGTGGTCTGAATCAGCTTCTTCAGCAAGATCTTCATCCATGGATTTTAGGGTCTTGTAATTGAACCATTTGATCCACATTTTGCCTCTTCGATTCTTGAAATTGTGTTGTTCTTGCATTGTTCCGGTTGTAGGATCTATATACACCATTCGTCGTGCACTATGGTATGCCCATACATTTACAAGAAGCTCAAGAACACGTGAGTAGCAATGCTTGTCCTGCACCATACATGAAACGTTCAATAAATTTCCAATTCTGGTCAACCAAACCAACCCGTTTCATGTAGAAAAAATTACATGTTCTGACGAGTTACCCGACCCCCCATTTTGCCATGTATAGTGAAGGGTGAAGCATTTACCTTGGATAAACTTAGGTAGCAGAGACCAGTTTGATGATGTTCCTCGTAAACTTGTGCATCCAATGCATCCACAAACATTCTGCAAATGTTGATGATAAAATTAAAATCCCATTTACTGAAAAGTGGAATTCTCTTGGTTATTTTAAATTTTAATATCTTTTTCTCTTTGTCTAGAAGCTGACTAAAAAGATCAATTCGAACCTTGAAAACATGACGAATTCTAGGAAAGATTTGGTTGGCATTGACCAGCTATGCATGACAGACCATGAATCTCCTCCATCCACAGGCATTGGAGGCAGAGATGTTGAGTTGTCCTTCACCCCATACATTTTCTTCAGAGCTTCAGAGAATGCAAACCTTGTACAAATCAAACATATTGTCATTGTTCTCTGGAGATGGGTAGTCTAGACATTTCACATATAATAAAACCTTTAGCATCATGGGATATTCCTTCAAAGATTCAGATTCTTGAAAAGTTTTCAAATTAAAGCATACTTTTAGATAGGCCTAGCAATCCAGGTCGTGTTCATGTTAAATATGTCGTGTCACCTATTTTCGTGTCGACCCATTTTCGACCCAATTTAGTTTCGTGCCTGGTTCGGTTTGGTTCGTGTCACTTAATTTCGTGTTCGGGTCGTGTTTAATGTCGACGCACTTTTTCGGAGAATAAAATTTGGGTTTTGTTTTTGGACAAAGAAACCCAATTGCGGTTGGGTTTCGTACCTACTCATTTTTTGGAAAAAAATTGCATTGAGATCTTCCGTGCATAAATCTTACCAAACTTTTATTATACGATATAACCGTCTATTATTAGAAATGACAAAAAAGAAAACTCGTACCCAATACCCGAACTTGGTTTAACTGATCAGGAGATGGTCATGGGGATTCCCTAAATTTAGAGGTCGGAAGATAGGGATACCCCTTGAGTCCCCGAACCTGAATTTTATATACATTTGTGTGTGTGTAATTAAGTTTTGTACATGAATATTTATATGTATAATATTGTTTCTTTTTATTTGAACATATATGTAAGTTTTGTACAATGTATTAAATGAAGAGAGACTACAACAAAAATTGGTTTTTAGGACGCTTTCGTAGAATACCTTGCAAACGTTGCCGTAAACAAATATCTAATACGACAATTTAACTTTTGAGTCCTATTATGATATAACCCAATGGGACACGTGATATGTTAGTTCTATACTTTTATTGTCTTTAGTTTATATGGCTTTCATTTGTTACGGGTCTAATGATGATATAACATAATAGGACACTTAATAAGTAGGTCATGTGACCATAGTTTATAGGACACTTGATATACAAGTCCTATTACATTAAGTTTTATAGGAAAATTATTCATTACGGTTTTATAAGTAGCTTATTCATAAAGGTCTTATTACGCTTAAATGTAACAGGATACTTAATGTATGTCATTCAAGATTATACTTGGCTTAAATAATTGAATCGTAGTCAACATTGAGTTAATTATCAATTTTGATCCACATGAATGATTAGGATTTAATTTTGACTAAATAAAAGGTTAGGATTTAATTGATGTACGTAATTACAATTAAAATTAATAAAAATACCTAATTAAGTACTAAATATTTCAATCAAATTGAATTATATGTATTAAAATTTAGTTATGTTTTACAACAACAATAATACCCAATCCAGCTACAGCGGAGTATGGGGAGGTAAAATTTACACAATCATACATCTACCCTAATTAGTTATGTTTTAATAATACCTAACTCAAACTCAAACACGTTAAATCTTAATAATATAAGAAATTAAAATAGCATTTAATTATATAAATATGTTATTAATCTACTTTTATTTAGTTTCTCTCCCTATAAATTATAATTGGATTTCCATTTCCCTCCTTCCAGATTTACAAATAGTATTTTCTCTCTCAATTTCCCACCTCTTTAGAATTTGATAATCAATTTTCCCTAAAAAATATCCACCCCTATTACAATTTTCCCACTCAATGTTCCCTCTTTCATGTCTTTTAAAAAACAATTATTGAAATCTATACTAATATTTAAAATTCAAATTTAGACTTAATATTAAAACGGTTAACTATTTTATAATATATAAAAGTAAAATTTTCTTCTCCCTCCAAATTTTTTACTTTTTCCCCCTCCCAAATACAATCCAAATTCCCAATTTCAATGCTGCAACCTTTTACCTTCCCCCCCCTCCCCCCCCCCCCCAAAAAAAAAAAATACAATCTAAATTTTTTACTTTTCCCGTATAAAAATACAATCTAAATGCTTTTAACGTGTGTTTCTCTTACCGAGACAAGGTAACAAAACTTTAAACTGTTTTTAAATGGTTTATTATGTTTATGGCATTGTTTATCATGTTTAAGTATCCAAGTAGAAGTATTTCTTATTGATACGATCGATTTCCGGAAAACTAAGTAATGTCAATAATTGCTCATTTGCTTGCTTTACGTTGTAATAGGCAACGCACCTTTGTTTTTTTATTGTTAATATAAATAATTGTGTTAAACAGGTCACTTATGGGTTATCATGTTCGTGTCGATCATTTTCGTGCCATTGTCAGGTCAACCCATTCCTAAACCAATTCAGTTTCATGTTGTGTTTAGTTCGGGTTGGGTTCCATATCATGTCTAGATTTTCCGGCACTACTTTTAGACAAATTCTCAAATAATCAAACATTATCCTAAAATATGATCCAAAGGGAGTGAACTTTGCATAAATTTAAAGATATAATGAATGTAATAAGAATTGTAGGTCCTTACCTGCAATTACCCGCGTTTATAGCATCACAAAATGTCCAAAAATCTTGTTGCATCGGGTTTCTTGGATCTCTATCCATTCGAACCCAGAAATATAAAGCGTCACCATGCCTGCGTGCTTGAATGTCATCTAGTAAGGCAACCTCCGCAGCCTTCGACAAAGAAGTCTGTTTTTATTTTCAAAAGCTCTACTCTTTTAGATATATAATAAAAATACATAACTGTAAAGCAAAATTCTTGAATATCACAAATTTGTAGTATTTGAATAGACATATACTGTAAACAATTGAAATCTTGTGGACCCAAATCAATATGGTGAGAAAATGTCATTTTTAACTTGGAAATTTTGCATTAAATAGAAAGCACAGAATTTTACGTGCCTTCTTAGCTGTCACTCTCCATGAAGAAAACCCGATCCAAGCATTCTTATGTATACGGTCAATACGGTTAGCAATTGCAAAAAAAGCTCCAAAATCACCAAGGGCATCACGGTAATATGTCATGCTTAGAAGAGGTAGACGAGAGGGTGCATCAACGTCATCAGTTCTTGGTCTTCGACCTTTAGTTGACTACAATATCACCATTACCAAGTTCAGTTTTTTTCTAACAAAAACACACCAAATAAATCAAAATCTCATACAACCGATTGAGCTCACTCAAATGGTGGAGTATCTTAGTATAACCTAGTGTAAAGGTGGCAATTTTGACTCATTAACTCATTAATGAGATGATCTAGCTTGTCTTTAATCTCAAACAGGTCAAAATTAATAATTTAGCTAAAAGAGGAACACATTGATCAAGGGAAATGGTTGAAACTCAGTCTTTTTTTTAATGCACACAACCACCAAAACCGTTTTATTTACAGATTTTGATTACTATTGTAATAATACCCTTTCTATATTTATAATTAACGTGTTAGTTACTTTAAAAAATGGACAAGAAAGTGTAAGTGGGTGAACCAAGCTTGACCCGGCCCGTTCAGATAGGGTTGAGCAAAGGGTGGTTCAGTTTGATTATGGTCAAAAACCACTAACCATATTTTAGGTTAATGTATTTCCGTAACCGATCGATTCAGTTATGGTCAGTTAATTTGGTTCAACTGATTCGGTTTTTCTACTCACCTTACGTTTCAATATGTACTAATAATTGACCCTTTATACCTGTACCGTTGTCCTACTCGTAACCCAACCCGCTTGACCTACCCATCTTGCCACCTCTAACCTCAAGGTTCTGAATTCAAAGCTCACCCCTATGTGCATAGGCAGGTGGCAAATGTTTCGCCCTCTAGATTATAATTTCTTGTACCTCCTAAAGAAAAAGAGAAAAAAGAGTTCAAATCTGGATATAAAAGAAAGCGACTAACCAGTCCAAGACCACGATAAAGTGGACCATGATGTAGAAAAGGCCAAGCTCCTTGACCAAAATAAGGTTCATATATGCATAATGGTTGACCCGTTCTTTCAAGCTCTCCATCATCCCTCTCATGCAAATCATTCCTATTCCTGTCAGCTTTCTTTGCACTTCGATATACATCCTCCCACGTTCCCCTTGGTTGCTCACTTCTGTCCCTTAACTACATAAATAAGAACTTATCACAATGATTATAAAAATAACGTTATTACAGAAACGATCTACAATGTTGAACTATAAATATTGAGGTTGTATCCATAATAGAATAAAAAAGATTCCATGGAACTTTAAACCATTTCCCCTTTAGCCAAAAGGAATTATTTGAGCCATTTGAACTAAAACACACAATCCAAATCAACTCATTCAGAAGTAACCAGGTCAAACCACAACCTCAATTCACCAACAGTATTTCAATGACGGTTTATAAGATTCCTTTATCTGTCTTTTTATATAGGTAATTTTACATTTTTTTCATAATAAGTCGAATATTTTATTAGAACTACATGTTAGGTCAAACATTGAAGACCAAGGGAAAAGAGATTTCTTCATTACCTCACCATATTCTCTTCTCTTTTTAGCTATTGCTGTCTGAATGCTTTTTTCTTCTTCCCATATACTGTACAAAAACGTATCATCAGCCCGAATATTAGCAGAACTCTCCTTTTGAGTACGGTTCCACCAATTTTCAACCTTGTTTAAGAAACGGTAAATCCTCGAAGTTCTATTTACATATTTACGATCTTCAACAGCTTCAAAAAAATGCCACTGCCACTCAGTTTTGACATTGGATGGAATTTCCGATACTGCCCTTGGAGATGCAACTTCAGAAGGTAGGTTAAGAACATTTTCAATTAATGAAGCATACCCTTCAACAGATTCCAATACCATCATGTTTTTTGCAGTATGTTTTCCTATTGATGCTATATTTCGAGCTAGAGATGATAATCTTCCTTTTGACACCAATCGAAGCATAATTTGTGTTAAAGCCTTTACATTCTCTTTAGGAAAGAGATAGCCATTGACCTTGTCATCAACCTGAAATATGTTAGCAGAACGTAAATTCATAAATCAAAACAAGTCAAGGGCTCGAGATCTTAAAATGTTATAGTTTCTAGAAGCGTACGTATTTTTTGATTATTGAAAGGTCGGGTGCTATAATTGGTTTCTCAAAGCACATTGCTTTTATTAAAATGTCGGGAAAGGATTGTTCTTCAAGAAATGATCCATATATCACAAGATCTGCAATGCTAAGAATGTTGTACACATCATCATCATTGATGGCGGCATGATTTACAGTACCACTTGGATAGTTTAGACTTGAAGCAATTTCCTATCATAAATTTAAAATAAAATCAAGTTAGTATAAAGTTATAAACTAGAAAGACACACAACACCAATACTCCAATCACTGCATGTAGAGATGGGAAGATGTGCAAAACAGATTTCCTGTTTGTGCTTAAGCGGGTCATATTTTAACGTGTGAAAGTGGGCCAGGTCAGATTCAGTTGACCCAAAACACTTTTCCCGTTTTTTGAAATCTTTTATAAATAATAAATACGGTCAATATAACTACAAAAAAAAATATTATTGCAACAATAAATCTTTCAAGTAACAAATAATTTAGGAGGTTGTATGTGCTAAAAATAGACTTTGGGCTGCTTTCAACCTGTCAGACACATTCTCCTCTTAACTAAATTTTACTATTTGACCCATTTGAGATAAAACGCAACCAAAACTAACCATTCTTTATTGGATCAACATTTTTAGTTTTTCCCTTTTTTGCAACTTTGCAAGGTAAAGTTATGCATTCCCGTCACCAATTTGGTCATAAGATGCACATATTTTGACAGGTAAAGGCTATTCTAGGCATTTAACAACCAATCAAACCCTTATAGTAGCAATGATTCGGGAAAACAATTCTACCTCAAGAGCTGCACTGTAATTACCCATCAAATCTTGACTCAAGACTATGATTCTGAGACGAGGATTTGAAGTATCATCAACAGGAAACTCTGCTAAAAGCGGTAATAAAGCCTGCAAAACCAGTGCATGTTCCAGCCATAAACCTTTATATAGAAATTGACTTCCAGTTATAGCAACAACAAAATCACGAGCCCCAAAATTCATATTCGCACGCAGAGTTTCTTCAAGCGCGATACTCGAGTTATCCAATTTGCAAGCCCTGGAAGGAGATCCGGGTATAACAAAGTAGTTTCCAGCATCAAATGCAGCGTAATACATCTGAAAAGAAAAATCAAATTCAGAAAAGGAGTTCTTTAAGAACAATTTAGCTAAATATATCATTAATAGGACAAAGAACATCACTGAAATCTACCGGAAGGGCATGGTTGGGGAACACAACTACTGTAGCTCGATTAAAGACGGTTTTCCAATCATCAATCAGCAGAATTTGGCCATCCGAGACATAGTTTTTGAATCGGGTAGCAAGTGTTTTTTCATGAACAGTCCATATGAGAGGTAAAGATTTAAAAGGTTCCTGTAAAAAGCTGAAAAAACTAAATTTATTTAAATTTTGTAATTACTTGATCATGAAGGTCATGATATATGATTAAATTGGGTAAACTTACCCTGAAATGGCGTCTTTTGCTTCAAGAGAATTGACAAGTATTGCATCATAGCTGCAAAGATCATGTGAAACGGTGAATAAATATATCAAATAACCGTTAAACATCTTAAATTAATTTACAAAAAAGGAACATACTTTAGCCAATCAATCATAATCTTTGTATCACCGCTAGCTTCCAGAATACCGACTGGAATTCCAACATTTTTCCAGACGGCATGCACAGGGCCATCTTCAAGAGAGTAAACCTGCACAAGATTAACACATAACTAGATATAACCAAAGAATGCAATCATAAGTAATACAAGGCAAGAATTTTAATTGCTAATGCAAATTTATGAAAACCTTTTTCAGTTAACAACTAGAAAAGAAGAAACCACAAAGGAATTCCAACTATAGTATGAGGACTTAAGAGGGGCACAATGAGGACTGTACTATTGGTTTACAACTCTCAAATGCAAGTGAAAACTGAAGCTACATTACTATTGTTTTCATGTTCAATCTCTTAACTTTATTCTAAATATTATCATGTTTATGCTATCAAAACTTTCTAATAAGTTTTTCATAGCAAAAAAGTAGCCCAAATTCTACTATTAACAAAATTACCTCAATTTCATAGCCAATTGCTCTCAAAGCAGCTGCAACAGTGACCATCAATACTTGCTGTGGGTCAACCAACAGATCTGCAAAAACCTTCAAATGGGAACCCAAATCCAATTAAAAAATTTAAGAACACGATCCGTTACTTAAAAAGAGTAAGAATTTAAATAAATTACTACAAAAATACTCACAAAAGCAAGCTGGGGTTTTCTATGCCCAAATCTCACGACTCTTCTTGAACCTCCAAAAGCCACATTATTAACATCTTTATTTTCTCTTTGGAATTTGAGCAAAAGCCTGGTGGGCTCAAACTTAACTCCTTCACCGAAATCCAATCCACCAATTTCTTCAAAGAAATTCTTTAACTCCCCTTCGAATCTATCCTCTTTTTGTTTCAAGAAATCTCCACCAGCTTTTTCCACAGTGGAAAGAGGCAAGAACATTTGAAACACAAACATAAAGAAGATGAAAACAGCCACAGCACAAATCCATTGCAAGTAGTCTAGCTTCTTCAAAACCATAAATCTTGCAAATCTTGATCTGGGTCTTTGCACAAATGAACTGTTTCTCTCATTTCTAGATGAAGATTTGAGTAAAGGATCTCTTTTTGATGGCAACACTCCATTTTCAAGAGAACCCATTTACATTCCCAGAACTTGAGACCCGATTAATCGAATTCCCACGAATTACATACCTAATCCAAAATAAATACACAAAGAGGGCTACTTTTTGCTTTTTTTTTTTCCTCTTGAAATATGTCGTAAAAATGGGATTAAACCATCACGGCGAACTCATTAAAGAACCCAATAACGAAAAAAGGGATTAATATTGTAATTTGAAAAAGGGTAAAGACAAAAAGGGCTGCTTTTTTGCTTTGTTTTTGATAAATATGAACTAAGAATAGCAAGAACAGTGTTTGCTTCTTCTTACTTTCTTATTCTATTTTACATAGAGACCCGGTAAAGAAATCAAGAGATGCTTGTGAGTTGTTTCTTTTCGGTGATAAAGAAAACAGCTCAGAAGCTTTTAGAATTTAGAGAGAAGAAGAAATTCATTCTTTTTTTTTTTCTTTTTTCTTTTTTCTTTTTTCTCCACGCGCGGCTGCTATCATTCACATCGACTGTTTTCATTTACTTTTAAGTTAGCTCCTTCCAGTAATTGATAACTAGTTTTACTGTTTTATAACATTTGGCTTGGATACATAAATAAAAAAAATTTAAAAAATAAAATTATATTACAATTCTAAAATTTTTTAGTATAGTATTAATGTGTTTCTCGTGATGGAGTCATGTTCCGACATTGTAAATGTATAACCACAATATTATTGTTAATGTTATAATACCAAGTGTTTAAAAGACATTTTTATTAGCCAATTATATATTTAAATCTTTTGAATTGTAAACTAAATTTATTAAAAATTAAATAATGATGATATCAATATAAGTATACACAAAATAGATCACATAAAAATAAGATCTTAAAATAGAATGGATTATGTCTATACATACATAAATTGCTTAAGTATAATTTATTATTTAATTAAATATAATTAAAAACACAAGACAACATTGAATTCAAATATCCATATAATAATAACCTTAATTTTATATACCAAGTTATTAGTTAAAAAATAAGAAAACTTAGACAATTAAAATCTTTAGATAAAATTTCAAGTTGTATGTGTAGTTACAAAACAATGTACAAGTTTTGATGCATTAGGTACAACATATCTAGCGTTCTCTGGATTTATAAATTTTGAAAAATGATACATCCTCGTACTATTTATTCCTACAAGTAGGGGATAAGTAGAAGGAAATAGTAGTATGATATATCACCTCTTATAAATTTTAGATCTAGAAAATTGCAAATACCGAAAGTCACTCACCATTGACTTTACATAAGGGTTGTAACAAAGTCGAGAAAAATCATAATTTTATTTGAAATAGTTTCAAAAAGTATTTGAAAACAGCTCAATTTAAGTTGAATTAAACTTGAGCTCGAGCTACTTGAGTAGGCTGTCTAGTTGAGCTCAAGTATTAAAATATTGGACTCGCAAAGCTACGAGCTTTGTCAAGTTTGCAAAGCTATGATCTTTGTCAAATTCGTGTCATTTTACACTTTTACTCTTTTTTACATTTATATTTACATAATTATACTTGATTCTAATCGAGTCAAGTCAAATCAGACTCAAAAGTACTGAGTCTAGCTTGAAATTATCGAGTCGCTTAATATATTAACATTGATTAATATATTAATTGATTCTAGTAGTTGAGTCGAGTTTGAAATAATCGGTTCGCTCATGAAGCTTAAGCTCAAGCTTAAGAATGAAGGCTTGCTCGAGGATGAACACGGCAAGAATAATCATGTACACTTGCATAATATTGTAGATTTTGATTATAGATGAGTGTGGATATGTAGTAAATCATCTCAAGGATGAGTTTTTCATTTTATAGTTGTAACGCCCCAAAAAAAATTTAAGCAAAACCATCACAACATATACCTTTTCAAGGGCGTCCTTAACGAAAGGTATACGTTATTAATATGATGTGAGAATTCTTTATAAAGGGACTCAAGTTATCAATATCCACTAACAAAAGGGGTGTCCCATAAAGTCGTGGTTTTAAGTCTCCATAGTGGACAAAATGATGTAGAATTAAGTTTAGATTTAGGGAGTGCGTGTGTTTAGCCGTTTAAAAAAATCAATATCTGCTAAAATATACATGCATTGTATCTCCGATATCTTATTTTTTTAATGCATTTTTCATATCTAATTATGTAAATATGTCTTAATTTATTATATTATGTGTTATATGGAGATACCAGTCTAAAATGGTGAAGAAACGGGAAGAAATATGAAGAGTTGACAACTTTGACATGTCTTTACTATTTTGGTCATATCACACTCATAAAGACACGGATTGAGGCAATTAAGAGACCATAATAACTAGACTCGGATGGCTAGATCGAAGTCTATCCCATATGGCACCATCATGCTAAAAAAAAGGCACCGCCATTGCCCGATGGACCAAAATTGTATTTAAACAATTATTAGGTGTCTTGGCTATGTTCTTTCACATATCCATAACTTCTAGAGGTGTATTTGCATGCTCTACTATACCATCTAAAAAGGTTGGAGATCGATCATTGTGCAAGGCATAAGGTTAACCTAAAGTAAAAGGCATCAAACTTCATCTAATTAGATTTTAAATCGAATATAAATATGTTTAGGCTGATTTCTAATGTCACCTAGATTGATGAGACATATGTACAATTGTCTTTGGTTTTTGGATTATGCTATGGATTATGATGTTACATTCAATTACAGAACATTTAGTTCAATGTTTGCACATGTACCGATAGTTCTATGGGTTATGTACTTATGTTGCGTTCTTGAGGGAATTGATTATGCATGTCAGCATGTGATTTGCTTGTTAAATTGCATGGAAATCATTAAGGATAATGGTTAGAAATAATTTGTTTTGAAAAGCTATCTTTTTTTATAGTATTGAAATACATATTACAAAAAATATTTTTATTCGGAGGGATAAATCAAACCAACCTGAGAAATCTAATATTTGTCTAATGTTTATCTCAAAGCTAAACTGCTAAAGGATTTCTTCCGCATTATCTGTTTCTTATGTGTTGTGCTCTCTACCTTGGGTTTCTGTAACGACCACACTTTGCGGACTCATAAGTGTGTGTGTATATATATAACGAAAGAAATTAATTAAAGATAATTAATCGTGCTACGAATAAAGAATTTATTATATATGCTTGCGAATATTTATTATGGTAGATATAATCCGTTCACGTGTTAGACTAATAATAAATAATAAATATGGTTTGTTTATATTTGTTTGGGGTTTAGTAATATTTATTTTATAAGATTTGTTAATAAACAAAGACCTAAGGGGTAACGATGATTAAAAGGAAAATCAAAGGTGACTAAAGGTAAATTAATATTAGGGTTAAGATCTTATTGAGCCCTAATAACCCCAATACAACATTTTCAAAGGGTCTGTTCGTGTGTATGTGTGTGCTTGGGATCTCAGTCGACAGAAGGGAAGAAGAATTAAAGAATCAAGGCATCTTGGTGAAGCTAATCGATCAAGTAAGTAATCCTAATCCCTAATGGTAAATTTTATGTGATTTATAATAGGATTTTAATGATTTATTCATAGTTTTTGGGGTTGAAATCTCGATCAAACAGTGGCTTCTTACGGTTCAATATTTTCAAGTTTCAAATGCAAAATTGATGGAGTTCTTGATGTAATATCTTAAAATTGACACTAGAGGTTTATATCTTGATGAATTATAGACACAACGATATAAACCCCTAGTGTCAATTTATACATCATTGTGTCTAGAATTCATCAAGATATAAACCCCTAATGTCAATTTTAAGATTAATCATTAAGAACTCCATCAATTTTGCATTTGAAACTCAAAAATATCAAACCTAAAGAAGCGGCTATTCGATCGAGATTTTAGCCACAAAAACTATGAATAAATCATTAAAATCCAATTATAAATCACATAGAATTCACCATTAGGGGTTAGGGTTACTTACTTGATCGGTTAGCTTCACAAAGATGCCTTGATTCTTTGATTCTTCTTTCCTTCTATCGACCGAGAACCTAAGCACACACACATGAACAGACCCTTTAAAACTGCCATATTGGGGTTATTAGGCCTTAATTAAGATCTTAACCCTAATGTTAGTTTACCTTTAATCACCTTTAGTTTTTCTTTTAATCATCCTTAGCCCGTAGGTCTTCGTTTGTTAACAAATATTATAAAATAACTATTACTAAACCCAAAACAAACATGAACAAACCATCTTTATTATTTATCATTAATCTAACACGTGAATGGAATATATCTACCTTATTAAATATAACGTATATAATAAATTCTTTATTTGTAGCATGATTAATTATCTTTAATTAAATTCTTTCGTTATATATGATGGAATCTGCCCACTGACAAACGTAGGCCGGTATCACTGTCGATGAATCGCGGGCCTATTGGGTCACACACCAAGTTTCAATCCCGACAGCCAGCTATAAGAGGAATGGGTCAAAATGATCAAATTCAGTCTGACCTAGGTTTCACGACCGTGAAGGATGCTCCACGGGTCGTGAAGCACCATGCCCCACGAGTCCTGTCCGGGCGGCACGGGTCGTGATACCCAAGGGCTTCACGGCCCGTGAATGAAGTCGTGAAGGCAGAATTTCAAGTGACACTTGTGTTTTTATTAGACCATTTTGTTGGTCAAATGAGTGCATGTCTACTTGTCCGACCCAGGGGAGTTCTGGGGGCTTATGAGTTTCTATAAAAGCACCTCCCTTTGCTCTCTTCACACTCTTGGTCAATTGTGCAAGTACCATACACTAAAAGCTACTAACTTGGTAAGTTGAGTGCAAGAGTGTTCTTCTAGTTGTTGTGTACATCTTTTACAAGGGGCTGGTCTCAACACTACTACAAGGAGAACGCGAGTTGGTGTTGTCTTGCTAGTACAAGGGGCTTGAAGAAGAGCTTGGTGTGGACTTCAACAAGGGTTTGAAACCATTTGTTTCAAACAACATCCCAAACTTTTGGTCACTTCGATTTCCAACAGCTCCAAGAGGGTATAGTTCTTCTCCCTTTGTTCTTTTGTTTGGTTGCATGTTATCTTTGCAAAGTTCCACCACCATTGGGATTTAATTTAGA
>JAUEJL010092222.1:0-14102 GCA_032274825.1 Drosophyllum lusitanicum
AGTAGGACTACAACTGTTCAACCAATCAGCAGACGAGCCCAGCCCAATTCTACGAGTAGCTGACTTCTCAAACGCAATTCAATATCATCCAAGGAGTGCGTATCGGCCAAATAATCATACAATCAAATAATCAATCAACAATCATCAGGCTCAACAGTCTAACAATCACAAACGCATGTATCACATCAATCATATCAATCATAACCTTTACCATCTGTGAGTTAACATCCACTCACCTCTTCTTTCTCGAACGTCACGCTCAGAAGTCTAATCTTACTGAGTCTTGGTATTGCCTAAAAACACGACAATCACCAAAATTAGTTTCTGATTCATAAATATATATACCCACGTATATTTATGTCATAATACTCATAATAAACCCACATATCATAAACACATAAATTGCAATCCAAAAGATCCAACAATCCAAAATCCTAAATCCTGAAAATCGCAGGACGCGTCGCGTCGGGCTTCGAGCAGCCCTCCTTCGAACGAACGCTTAGAGCATCCATACACTTCGAACCATAGCCCACTTCGAACCATAGCCCACTTTGAGAGGACCCTTCGAGCCGTAGCTCACTTCGAGCGAAGGCTTCGAGCGGCCCCTTCGCAAGGAGGCTTCGAGCACCTCCTACAAACCGACTTAGACTTCGAATTCGAAGGGCAACACGGCGCGTTCCCTCCTTAGACGCATTGCGTCGCATGTTTTCAGCCCAGACCTGCAGCTTTTTCTTCATCTTCCAGCTCGAACCAAAATCGAACCAACATATTTTTTTCAAGCTGGAAATTGCTTTCTAACATATCTAAACTCATAAAAACATCAAATAACATGTATACATGTATCAAGAACATATCAAATCCATGTTTAACATGAAAACAATCAAAAGCCACTTGGTAAGTTTGAGCTTCAAGCTCCATTAATGGTAATTCATACTTAAACCCACTAAACACAGCAAGAAAGCATATCAAGATGATTATAAACATGCTATAAACATATTCTAACCTTGGTTTTGATTTATCAATCCACAAATCTTCAAATCCAACTTTTCAAGTTGCAAGCTTTAGAGGTTTCTTCTTCACAGAGCAAGTTTACACACACAACACTTTTCCAACTTTGTTTCAAATGAGCAGGTGGTTGTCTATATCCTTTCTAATATACACGTATACACATACTTTCACATAACTCCAAGCATGAGGTGTTATGTAAACACTTATCCATTTATTTATTTACTTAAACATACATACATAACTTCCAGCATACATACACCCATACATTTTAATTAACTCATTTATCATGAATATCTACTAAGCAATAAAATCACATAATTATATTATTAAAATTAAACACATAAACACATACCATCAACCCGCTAACGACTAGCCTGGATTTGCGGGTGTTACACACACATAAAACCAAACCTAATGAATCCCAATGGTGGTCTATCTTTGCAAAATAACAAGCAACCAAGAAAAGGAACAAGAAGAGCAAGAAAGTATACCTCTATAGATGTTGGAAACCGATTGGTAGAAAAGTATGGGATGTAGTTTGAAACAAATGACTCCAAACCCTAGTTAAAGTCCACACCAAGCTCTTCTTCAAGCCTCTTGTACTAGCAAGACAACACCAACTCTTGTACTCCTTGTAGTTGTGTTGAGACCAGCCTTGAACTCCTTTGTGCACAACAACACTTGAACTCACTACTCACTTTGTATGAACTTTCTAAGTGTTAGTATTGCACAAATGACCAAGAGTAGCAACAAGGTTAAGAGGGGGTGTTTTATAGGCCACAAATGACCCCAGAACTCCTTTGGGTCGGACCAAATGAGCTCTCATGATTGGACCAACATAAATGGTCCAATAAAACACAAGTGTCACTTGAAATTCTGCCTTTACGACTTCCTTCACGGGCCGTGAAGCCCAAGGGTATCACGACCCATGCCGCCCGGACAGGACTCGTGGGGGCACGGTGCTTCACGACCCGTGGAGCAACCTTCACGGTCTTGAAGCCTAGATCAGATTGAATTTGACCCTTTTGACCCATTCCTCTTATAGCAGGCTGTCGGGATTGAAACTTAGAGTGTGACCTAATAGACCTGCGCTTCATTGACAGTGATATTGGCCTACATGTGTTAGTGGGCAGATTCCAACAAATATGAAAAGTATATTTTACCATTTTATAAAAGCAAGTTAAACAATTAATTGTATATATTATTTGTTTTTCTCCTACAAAACTGTAACCTACTCGCCCCTCTTTGTATATATTTGAAGCCAAACCATAACTAAATCTTTTGTCACACATATATATATATAATTAATTAACTTCGGGAGGTTATAATAATTGAAAATATGTTTCAAAACTATTTTATGTAAATAAAGACTTGTTTAAGAAGAAATTGTCTAATTGAACTAACCCGTATGATCCAAAACCGAGAAAATTAATACCCGAGCAACTTGTGACCCAAAAATAAGAGTACCCACTAAGTCACTGATCGGGTTCGGTTCTCAAAATTTAATACTCTTAGGTGCCTACCCCCCACCCCGGGTATATATATAGTTTATTAAGAAAAATATGTTATTAATATTTCATAATAAAAATTATAAGAAAATCTCCATCATTTGTCGTGTTTTCTTCGTTCACCCCACTGCCATTGATTTTGTTATCTCCTTTCTTTGAAAACCTTGATCCTTGATCGAGCCATTGCGCTACCACATTGGCGATCGACGACTCTAATAAGGCGATACTCATAACTTATCGACGGTAGCGGCCCCAATCCTCCATACTCTTAGTTTTATTTTCAAGTATTTTATGTTAATTGTAACTAACTTCTTTTTCTAGTTTTTCTTTATGTACATAAAAAATACGGCAAAATACAAGTAACCGTAAACCGATCTGCTTGTATCCGCTCCTTTTCGTTTCAGTTCGGTGTTAGTACCCATCCCACACAATTCAGTTTTGGATAGTTAAATAGGTTAACCAGCCCATAGATACGGTTTTCAAATTTCTCATTGCCAACCTCATCCCGCCCCATGAACACCGCTACCACGCACGTTCAAAGTTAAACTACATCCATGATTTTAACTTTAGCATCCTTCATAGCATTAAATACAGTCTTTTATGTCATTTTAACTGTCCAAACACACCCAATGCAATACATGCCCATCATCACTTTTGTAAGATATGAGGTTTGAATCCAATACCTACAAATCCCATATCATGCAGATTATAAACATATAACTATTAGCAGGAAAGTTATGCATAAGGTTCTAAAAATTCTTCGAATATAATGTCGCCTTAAAGCTTTATACAAAGGAGTCGATCGTACCAAACAAGAACTGGTTTTTAGATATCAGAAACAATCCGTCCACTTCAGGTTCTGTTTTTCGGTTTTGTTGATTATTACTAACCATTCTACTGAAGCCGAAAACATGACTTAAAACATTTAAAAGTAAAAGCGACGAAGGGAGGTACGATAGGATGCAGTTGCAATAAGCATTATCATCGAAAATATACATACCATGATAACATTGTAATGAAGCAACATACAAAAATTCAAACCCAAAGATATTCCCAACAATAATTATAGATATATAAGAGTTCTGCAGAGGGGTGGGTTTTTGGTTATTACGAGCCGAGCAGCTTCTTCCACCTGGCGTATCCAAGAACAAGGAGAAAGAGCATGATAGAAGCAACCGTAATGGCTCCAACAAAGGACTCGAATATCCCATCTATATAATATAAATCACATGGAATGTTCATGCCAAACAATCCAGCCACCAGGGTCTCGAAGGCGATAGCAAATGATGCTATCGTTAATGTCAATTGGAGTTGAATAAGCTCGTTACGTTGGTTGTCCAGCTGGATATTCACATAGTCCTCTGTGTCATCGATGTACTCACGTACCTGGGAACCAAACAATTCAATTGTCACAACATGGTTAATTAGTTACGTAAAGACTCAAATGGGTAATTCACATGAGCCACACCTATCTTCTCTTTTTCGTATTGTTTTCCAAAACCACATAGGCCAGGTGGGATGACATTAAAGAAAATTACACAATGTGGAGAATGCTTTGCAGATTTTTTTTTAAACAAAAATAAGTTGAAGTATCATAGACAAGGTAATCTTGATGTAAATGGGTATGATGCTGCTCTAAAATTATTATTGCAGAAACTTGATTTGTTTCATGGAGCTGACTGGGGAGACAACTATGAGGATTAAACAAGGTTTGAAAGTCATCTTGATAGAGGATGAAATATGATTCTTGTTTGGGAATAATAAAGATGCACACCTCAGGGAAGATGATTGAGAATGCTAGAAACATAAATGGAATTCACAGATAAAGACTGTAAGAAAAATTAAAGCATCTTTGTCAATGGAAAGCCCTCACAACTTCTGATAAAGGTGAAATAATGTTGCAGCATCATAGTTTAGGCCATCCAAACATCTCAAAAGTTTGTTTCCCTAGATATTCACTAATAAATTGTCAACTACTTTTCTTGTAATACATGTCAGTGTGTCACATTCCTAAAGCCTCAACCATATATTCCCTTGACTCAACTTCACTTCACCCCAAGAACTCTAGCCAATTTTCACAAAGATCAATTCTTCACCCCCTAACCTCATCACTTGTGAATCAAGAAAACACAATTCGTAGCACATCCCTTATGTTTGTGTTTCCTTGATAAAACATCTACAAAATATAGATCCATCACACACTCAACTTTACCAAAAGCTATACTTCACACTGCTATAAAATTTGGGATCAATTAACAAAAACAATATCCAGAAGCACCAGAAACAGATGAACCAGAAGTGCATACTAAATAACCCAAAAAAAAAAGATGAGAAGATGAAAAAATGCGGCAATTGCTCTACGAAAGGGGTGAGATCATGTACAAAGCATCCTATTTCTAGCTTCATTTCTTATTTCCTATGACAGGCTATCTCCAAGTTTTTGTAGCTATCTCACAAATATCCGTCAAATATGAGACAGCGAGAGAGACCAAGATCAATCCAGAAAGATCTAAACATTGCAGATGAAGCTAGTCAGATGCTTTGGTGAAGAATGAAATATGGGAAGGCTCACCTACCAAGAAATCAAAAAACTATAGATTCTAAATGGATGTTAACATCAAGTATAATGCAGATACAAGTGTTGGAAGGCATGAAGAAGACTTGTGAGTTGTGACTAAAAGGTTCACTAAGCGTCGCAGTAAATTATGACTTCTGCACCAGTAGGCAAACTAAATACAATATGTAACACCCCATAGTCTGAAGTCATGGCCTAGCCAATAACTTCGAAATCAATTTAAGACCATGCTGGAAGATATCGATAGCCCATAACTTTGAAGTTATGACTTATTAGATGCTTCTATCTCTCTATCCATGTGAGAAGAGGTCTTATAAACTCCCTCATTTACACTTTTTTTCATCCTTCTATCTATGTAAGACGAGTTGTTACACAATCAGTCTTATCGTCTAACATAACTGCTTACTTGGTACAATAACTCTATAACAAGAATGAATTTAGATTGGTCAGTACAATAACTCTATGTAAAGAATGCATTCCTAAACAGCAACTTACACAAGGAGATCTGAATGGACTTTCCTCCAGGCAAAAATAAAAAGGTATGCAAATTGAACAACTTTCTTTAGCAATCTTCCATAGAATGGTTTGATAAATTCACAAAGGTGGTCATGACATGATGTCTAGAGGCTATCTACATGCTTAATCTGATCATCCTCTCTTTATCTAACATTCATAGAGAGCAACTAGAGTGTTTCATTCTTTCCTAAGTGAAACATTTCAATTAAAAGATTTAGGAACTCTCAGATGGAGAAGGAAGAAACAACAATTTGTAGCTTAAAGTAACCACCAACAAGGTGGCCTAGAGGTAAGGCATCCTGCAGTCCTCAAAGAGGTCTCAAGTTCGAACCTCACTAGGTAAACATCTTGGTTGGTGGCCAGGGAAGGGTCCAGAAACGGTCACAGGGATACCCTGGTTAGGCCGCGTACATCTAAGTCAAAGACTCGCCCTCCCCGGGTAACCTGAATACGGAAAACCTCTCCATGTACCAGTTTGTATTGTAGCTTAAATCAGAATTTTAATGCCATGTCTCATGGTACATGCGAAATCATATGGCTAATGGATGATTTAAGATTTCAATAAATGGTCCTGTGAGACAATATCATGAACATAAGTCAGTGATCATCATTGCTCACAATCTATTTCATTGTATGATAACACAAAGCATGTGAACCATTTTATCAAAGATAAAATCAACAATGGCCCAATAAATGTGTCGTCTACATACAAACTTGCAAACAGGTGCCTGAAGTTTTGACCAAGTGTTCACACCAAAGCCTGAATTGGATTTTTGTTGATTTAACTGGCTGATGTACCACCTACTATAACATTTTGCATCTTTGTCGAATTAGGATATAGATTAATATATATTGTGCCTAATTTATGTTCATCAATGTGTATATAAGAGCTTAATTATGATAATAAAATGTAAGCCTTTCACATATCTCAATTAAGGCTACTCACTTTAGTAATTTATTTATGCTTCAAGTCAAACGTTGGATGGTTGAAGTATTTAGTACCCAATAGTTGCTACATGTGTGCTAACCCATGGGCATCAATCATTACCAAATAATGATCGACAGAAGTATCTTGTTTTATTAACAGTTTTAACAGTCTGCCAATAAGAACTCAGAAGATAGTAGGCAATAAAGATATTTTCTTTGGGCCTTTATTATTACAGTAGACTTTTTTTGGCCTGTCGCTTACTGAATTCATTTACACGGGCACATACCTCATTGCTTTCAATATATTTTGCTTATAGTCCTGATTGATGAAACAATTGCATTTATTAATCGGGTCGCCAGAACTTATTTACATTCTACTAGAGGGGTCGAGCATGTTGGCAGTTGGCAGTTGGCTCATAGTCACATGATTCATGAAACACCCACGATCTGCAATCTGTACGTTTCATACCCAATTGTGGTATGAAATCGAACCAGTTGCACTATGGAACGCGATTTGGTTCGTTGGTCAAATCGAACCAAATCAATGGTCAAAATAGATTCTGTTGACTTTCAATCGCGAATGGGAATGCCGAGCAATGAAAAACACGAATTGGTACACGAAATGAAGTCTTAGAACGTTAATTTCAGTGGCAGGAAAGACTGTGCCGTTTCATCGACCCCGACTAATCGATTTCTGATTCTCTTTTTTTCACACTTCTCGATCCAGTCTTTTGATTCTTCGATTACTAATTCTAATTCCTATTTAAGTGTTTAGAATGTTGACTTTCTATCATATTCTACTCTACTTCCACCGATTCCACTCTTCCCTTCCGATCAGTCATTCAGTCCACTGTCTACCACTATTAGCTTCTGTTTTTTTTTTCAATTTTTCAGTAATTATGCACTGTTTTTGGGACTAATTCTGCCCTGTTTTTCATTTTCTGGATTATAAATGTTTCTGTTTTCTGTTTTGTCTTAATTTTTTTGGTAATCTGGTTTGATTTTATGGGAAGTATGAAATTTGTATCTTTGAGAACTAATATTAGTATAATTATATATTTTAGTAGGCGGTACATCGTACCTAGGAAATTGGTACTTTGTACCAGAGGCGAACCGAAATGAACCTACCCCCATCGTACCGAAAACTTAGAGACCTAGCGAACCGCGAATCCGTACCGCATTCCCGTACCGAGCAAACCCAGTTCCATGTGACTATGGGTTGGCTCGTTAGATAATGAGTCGAAACAAGTTTGATCAAAACAGATTAATTCTTGGTACAGGTTGGTTTCAGTTGACCAAAACAGTTTTTCATCCATAAGTCCTAAAATTAGTTCAAAAAAAGTTATATTATTTCAATACTAATATGCTTTTCTAAATAAAATGATTTAAAATGTTTTGTTAATTAAAAAAGAAGAAATTTTCCAGCTGTTTGACATGTTTCCTTTTTAGCTAACCATTTCATTTAACACGTTAAAGATAAATCATAACCAGAATCAACCCAATCATAAGTGAATGAGTCAAAATTGCAACCTCTAACTGTAGTAGAAAGAAGCAACAAAGATATTTTAGTTTATGAATCTAGGTAGCTATTTTACTGTTTATGTATTTATTTGCAAGAGGAAGAGATATAAATTTAATACTCACTGATAAGATTTTGTTACGAGTCCCATCAAGCTGCATGAAATAAGCCTCAAGCAACATCTCCAAATCCTCGACATCATTGTCATTCAGATTAACAGTTGTAACCATACTTCCACTCTTGACAGAACTCAGTCGCCTCAGATGTGCACCATTGTTGAAACTAACAGAACCTACACCTCCCAACAGACCCTCAGTCTGTTGATTATTCTGTAACCACTTCCTTGTTAAATACAACTGTGTCATATCTTCATCATCATCAAGAAGATGCTCAAGTTCATCCCTTACCTGAAACAACATACACATTGTCCCTTCCCTTTATATTAATTATTAATTAATTGTACTTATAATCAAATGAACATACAATATCAACACCTATAACCTATTGCTACATATATATAAAGCAAATAAACAGAAGTTAAAATACCTTCCCTTCTATATAAAGGTGTGTTACTACCGCTTAAATTTTTTTAAGTCAGACTAACATTCTTATGTGATAGAAAAAGAGCTCTGAATAAGGTAACTCGGCCACATTAAAAACTCCTGAAGGATGACAAACATAGCAAAACTATTTAACTGTGATTTCTTCATTTGTTTCCAAATATGTCTACAATATAATGATATATATCGACCTATAGGCTGAGAATGAGATAATGTAATCTAACTGAAACAAAACAACAGGAGATCTCTAGCACTATTAGTACTATTTTTCAATGGATACATCGATTATTACAAAGCCGCAGTTGCTATCTAATAAAAACTTCCCCTTACAATCCAAGTAACTTATAGATTTCTCACATCATACCAATATAAGTGCAGTTTGTACTTCTGTCAAATTTACATACCACACCCTTCTATCATTGCATGATTAAATTAGCTGTTAGACATACATTATCTGCATAAGCATACTGTTGTTTACTTTACATATGAAATACAGAAACAGATATTGTGTTGCTCATTATCTCACAATAACACACAGGACGTATGGAAAAAAAAGCTACTTAGATCAATGTTTCACACGAGTCATAGTACTTTGTTCCGATCTGATCGGGTCGCTAGAAATCTACTTTGTATTCTGTTTCATTTTAGTCATCTGGTAACCTGGAATTCTGGAAAACGAATAAACAGATAAAAAAAAGCTGAACTGGCAGCTGACTAGGCATTTTCTTTAGTTACCACTTTCTAGTAAATGAAGGTTGCTAGCTTAGAAGTTAGGTACTTAAAATATGTATGTTAGAATTATTATTATTGTTATTCAAAAGCTATACTTATTTATAAATTCAAAACCCTTGCAACAAGACATCCCTGGTGAGACAACAGCAGGTGGTATCCACTCTGGCGAGACATCCCCTCCCACCCCCCACATCTTAGTGGTGAAGCTTCCCCTTCAACATTCACCATCATCACTGTTTGTGACAACCCACAAACCCCCTGCAGCAGCAACCACTTTGATGAATCCCCTCCATCTCTCCGTTCACTGTTTCCCCAAGCCCAAACCAAACCCTCAAATCAGTTCGAAAGCTTTAATTTATATGCAATTTCAACCTTGAAACAGAAAGCTTAATAAATTTACTAACAAAATGCCATGTCATCATACAACTTCCATGCCATCAGTTTATCAGGTTACCAACCAAATGACCACAGTTTAAACAATAAACATACTTTTAATGACCAGATGGGGACATAGCAAAAGACAATGACCCACATGAAGTAAAATGTAAGTACATGCTATTTTATGCAATTTGCCCTAAATATGTTATATATTAAAAAAAATCCTAGTTTCCCATAAGGTCAAAATAAAGGTAAACAATGACAGGGATGGATGAGTCTTTTTATAGCTGCCATGTCAGGTGGGGGCCGACCTAAAAAGAAAGGAAGAAAGAAAGAAAATGAGGATTGATGAAATACCTTTTGTACCCTTGCAAGCAAACGGGTAAGATTGGTTTTCAAACTGCGTACACGCTCAAGATTCTTGGTGCTGACATTCTTAGCGAGTTCATCAAGAACAGGATAAGCATCTCTCTCAAGATCTGCCACACTGGAGTCCAGATATGTACAAACAACCTCCAATGCACTTTCCAAGACTTGAAATTCAAATGGAAGCTCAGCTTCAGAAGATTCAGGAACCGGTAGCCATCGTCCAGATGCCGATAAATTGGATTCAGTATCACGTAAAGCAAGCTGACGTGTATTTTTATGAGAAAGTTGATGCCTCAGCTGATCCACAAATGGAAGAACCTCCTGACGTAGAGGATCAAGCAAAAGTACTTCTTCTGCTGTCACTATTGCCTTTATATATTCCAAATTAACAACCATCGCCTTCTCCCTGGCTGCACACATAAGTATACCTATTTATTTTCACCTCAATAACTCCAAATAGTTCCAGATATTGATTTAATCTAGGCACCAAATTGAATTCTTAGGTCAAGCACACCTAAAATATTTCATGGATTATCCAACTGCAAGAGAAAGATTGGAGTAACCTTCAAATCACTCTATCAAGCTTTGCATGTACTACACTAGCCCCTTCATTGTCACATTTTCCCAAAAATTATCCATTCTTAATGCACATTTCTAAATTTAAAGTTCAAAGCCAGAAGAGTACAGTTCACCGATAAAAACTGTAATTTCTCAATTTGAATTAGATCAAAATATATTATAGAAATTTCCATTTTGATTAAATTCAATATAATCTGTTGAGACTTTCTTCTTTAACAGAACACTATAGAGTGACTATTTTACCATATCAAACTGTTATGTCTTAAACAACACCAAATAAACCTCCGAATGATGGTAATCTGCAATTAGTGTTTATACTCCTCTAAAAATTGAAGTAATGGAAAACAACCAATATACCCCTCAAATAACCCTCCATGAGTCCATTCATTTAAAAACACCCACCCACTAACATGCTCTCCCATATCAACACAATTTCACCATCCACATCAACAAAATTACCAAAACCATACAATGTTTTTCTCACCTTATTCATAAGTACAGATCATTTTTTGCTTATATTACTGTTTTTCAAAAAATATATTAAAAGTGGATAAAAGAGTTGATGGAGATAAGAGAAACAAAGAAAACGGAAAGAGAAGAAAGTAAATGGAAATGTTCCCAAAAGGAAATTATTCGCTGCCACCACATTGCATGAATACCATAGCCCTACGTTCTGGAAAATAGACATGTAGCCAAGCAAAAATTATTCGCCACCAACGCACCGGGCGGGTATCATGCTAGCCATTATGAAAATATAAGATACACTGACTTTCAGGTTCCTTTCTGGAACTCTGGAAGTAAGGTGCATATATCTAGCATGCTGTTTAGACTTTGAGACAGAAGTCTGTGCATTTTCTCTGTGCATACTAACTAGGACATTGTTTATGTAGGTGATCATGCATTCAACATGAAGAATGCTGAACTATAAACCCAATGATTATGAAGTATGAACTACGGACTTAGACAGATCAAACAAGTTTGCTACAAAAACTTCAAATTATTTCTCTACCTTTAAATAGTTGAAACTACATTGCTAACACTATGCACAAGAAAACCAGCCATCTCCAAAACAAAAGGTAAATTTTATGTTATTAACTGGGGTTATCTACATCCAGAATAAGATCATGAACAAAATAATGGCAAAAGAAGTGAAAATGCATGGTGGAAGTATAAGCACACAATTTGATGTACCCAACAAATAAATTAAAAATCTGCTATTAGCTAAAAAAATTGTTAGCACAACCATAGTTGTCAACTCGTGACTCGAAATCTTAATTTTTGACTCATGACTCGACTCGTAAGAGTCACGATACTATAAATCAGATATTAAAAATATATAATATAATGTAAGTTCAAATAATAATTAATATATTTAATTTATGAGTTATATATAATAATATAATATATAATCTATACATATTATAGGTTTAGGGTTTAATTCTTAAAATATTCTTTTTTGTTTGAACTTTGAAAATCGAACACTCTTGAGGCATGACTGCTGGCACAATAGTCAATGCCTGGGTATTTATTATGAATTTATGGTAGCACAACAGTCAATGCCTGAGCATTTATTATGAATTTATGATCTTTTAGTAAAATAAGATATATTATCTTGGGCCTTAAGAGTCGATACAGAGAAATCTTTACGCAAAACTCCCCACATATGAGAGAAACCCTCTGTTGAAGAAACGGAGGATGAAGACGCATCAGTTGAAGAAGATAAATCGACAGAGGAAAACTGATGACCTAACTAGGTTTCTAAAGCCGGTATTTCAAAAAACAAGATGAGAACAAGTAAATCTCCGATTATACACAAAAAAGGTTCTGGTTTGTCTGCTTTTCTTATAAATTTCATAGAACTATGCAATGTTGAAGGACCAGTTAGAATCAACGACCACCTGACATTTGCTTCATTTGTCGACTCGGTCGAGTTCCGAGTTGATTCGACTCGGACTGAGTCACCTTCCGAGTCAGACATCCAGCCGAGTCACACACCGAGTCAGCTCATTTTCAGTGTGTTTTAACTCGACTCGTCAGAGTCAACTCGTGACTTGTACGAGTTTAACAACTACGAGCACAACTGGATAACGTTAAAACTCCAATTATCAATTATCCATACATACCAATGTTATAAATCCGGAAACACTTTCATAAGTTATAGACTTATAGCTTAATGTATTAATGGCCTTTTTAAGGTGAAATTTGAGCAAAATGCTGCAGGTAGATGCAAAAAGTTAGTTCAACAAACGCAGAACCATGAAAAAATAGTAAAATCAAAGCAGTTACGAAGAGGCAAGGACGTTGGAGGAGTTAGGGAAAACACTAAAACAGAACCAATCATTCTCAAATCCCTAGCCAGATATGAAAGATCAAATAGAATTCTCAAAAACTAAGAATCCTATTTTGATATTTTCAGAATCTAAATAAAAACAATCCTACTTTTGTCCTAATTTTAAGAATCCTGATACAAAAATTTTCCACCTAATATAATGTCCTCTATGTTCAATGTGTGCAGAAAAAAAGAGTTATGCTTGCAAATACTTATAAATCCCAGTTAAACATTCCTCGAAAACTTAATATCCTACTCACCATGGTATTTCCTTAGACTGCAAGTGATGGAAAAAAAAGATACAGCTTTGGATTGGTGTTAACAAGACATAAGTGAAAGTCTGGTGACTCTAGTAAGCTACAAAAAGCAATCCAGTTACAACCAGTTTCTATAACTATAAGATACGAAAATATCTGTATAAAGATAAATAAACTCATACAAAAAATCTGAATACAGGCCTAGCACTCCCACACAGAAACAGTGTGTAACTGCAAGAGAAAGATTGGAAAAACATATAAAGCCCTCTATCAAGATTTGCACAATTGCACTTACTATACTAACCCCTCCATCTTCTCACTTTCCCATATATAATCCATTCAATTCCATTTTGAATGTACATTTCCAACTTTTAGAAAACTGTAAATTTTCATTTAAAATTAAAATCAAAATATAATGAGAAATTTACTTTTTCTAATATATTTAACATACTATGCTGAGAGTTTCTTCTTTAACAATGCCCATTACCTAAGTATGCAACGCAACCTATCTAGATAACGAAACATCATAGAATGATTACTTACTATCCGTATCAATCAGACTGTTGTCAGGTCTTGTAAAAAGCCCATGCACCCCCTAAATGATGGTAATCTTTGATTAGTACCATTGTACAAATCAATGTTGCAAAACTCGCTAGGCGGGAGCTGGGCGGTTGGCGGGGAGTAGCGAGTACTCGGCCTAGGCGGGAAGTACTCGGGGAGTACTCGGATTGGAATTTTTACATATAAATTTCAAAATTATATATACTTCATGTTCATAAATACTCAAATATAATTATAATGTTCATAGGATTCAAAACATATGTTTAGAAACACTAATATAATTG
>JAUEJL010092233.1:0-14100 GCA_032274825.1 Drosophyllum lusitanicum
AAGATAATCTGGGGATAGGATCGTGGGTTAGTTAGAGGGTATAATGGTCAATTTTCATGTAGACAAGGAATGGAATGGAAAAAAAACAGGGGGAGTTGATGGAATGAAAGTGAAGGAATAAGATTGCTTGTAGAATCATTGTTTCCTTTCCGTAGTCTCAAACAAACAAGTTTTTAACAAAGGAATGGAATGAGGCATTCCATTCCCTTCCTCATTCCTGCATAACAAACACTGCCTTAATCTCATAACATTACTTATTATTACTATTAGTAGTAGTAGTAGTGCACACACATGGTTAAGTTTCTAAATCTATAAAAAAAACCAATGACATGTAAACTAAATATTGTTTACTTATGAATTTAAAACCATCTAAAATATAATATTATATATAGATTAATTTACTAAGAATATGATTATTTGAATATCACCCGGTATAACGTACGGATTTGATATACCTTGTTATACTCAAATGCATATTGATGTGACCAAAGTATTGTAGAAGTTTATGTAAGTAGTTGGATTCATTTACACACCCAGTTACTTCTTTGAAATTTTCGATGATATAAAAACATCATTGAATAATAAGAAAGGGCCATCCATGTAATTAACAGCGACGCCCGGTGCATGCTGCTACGTTATAAAACGCCGACTAAATTACATTTCTAGTTTTTTTCTTTTTCTTTTTTTTTTGGTTTATTTTTTATGGTGTAGATCTTTCCAATCTGATTTTCTTACGAATTTGACTTTTGGTATACCTGAACAATCAAGATGAAACCATTCTCGTCCTTTTTTTGTATTACCTTTTCATATGACTCGTGTATTACACGGACGAGCAAAAAAAATTCATGCAAAATACTAACGGGTAAGAACGAATAGTAATTCTATTATAAAGGAGATCAAATTTTTCGTATGACTTCTTCGTATAAAACATTTATCGCTTTTAAAGTCGGGTAATCATCATTGTCAAGGATAAACACTTTCGATCCTTGCTTACTTGTGATACGAGAAACTACGAATACAATTGCCCATGTGTAAAAATGTATGTAGTTAATGAAATTGGCATACATTATTAGTTTTTATATGTAGTCGTAATTTGACTCTAAAACGAGGTATAATTTGCCCGTGCCTTGTGTCGGGATATATAAGAGCAAATCTTTGTGTATTATTATGTCACTTGTTAATAGTAACCATTATGAGTATTATTATAATTCAATCTTGATTTTGATAATAATGAAGTTACCGCACTTTTCATCTAGATAATACTATTTGGATGGATTTCATTTCTTAGTGCCCACTTAAAAATTATCAAGTATTATTATCTCGAACATGTAAAGATTATAAATAGAATTCTTGAATGAAAATTCATTATGATTAGAAAACACAAACAATTTTGTTTTCAATGTTTCTAAACAAAAACACATCAAAACTCATCATAATTCAAAAAAGAAAATAGAAAACTCATTAAATGAATATAATACGCTTTTATTAATATAGTTAGTATAGTGAGAGTTTCAAATGAGAATAAATATTTAGATGGGAATAAGAGACTTAATTCTGACCCTTCATTTGACTTATCGGATGGTCTACATTTGACTCTTTATTTTATTAATTACCCAGCCATAAATTACAATTTGTGAACTGCTACCGTTAGATCTAATACATAAACATCTAATTGGTGGCTAGAATTTATTCTCTCATTCTCACTTAAATATTCATTCTCACAATAACTCTCCCCAATATATATACGAGAACTGCGAGAACCAATCTTAGTCATTCAAGTGGTAAGTGAAATTCATGGATGAAGAGCGTGGGGAGATTGAGTGTGGCAAGGTGCATGTAAGGAATTCATGGGTGGACAATCCAATTGAAGGAGGAGGAATTGAACGGTTAAGATTGGTTCAACCGATGTTAAAGGTTTTTGATGTAGGTTTTGTTTTCCTTCTTGATTTAGGATTCAAAATCCACCCCGCGAGTGAAGATATGTTCATATTTGGCATCCCTAACCCCGTGTCTATGTTTTGAACATGTTTTTACCTTAAAATTGATAATGTTTTGTCTGATGATTTCCAGGTTTGATGGTTTATATTTGTACTTGTTTTCTCGCATGTTGTCTTCTCAGGAAAATCATGAGGAATGACTAACCTCATCGTGATTTCAACAGTTTTGATGCGGTGTATTTTCAGGACAGTCAAGGATGTGACTGTAATTTCTTCGTCTTACTTGTTAATGATGAAATATAACAGTTAAAAGTCAAATTTGTAGCCCTATGTGTTTAAAAATACAACTCAAATTTTAACAGAGGTTAAACCGGTGTCTTCAAAACAGTTTAATAGATTATATAAGTAAGAATCAAATTACATACCAAATAACATCTTAAACGATTAATTTGTCTTTATTTCCTGACTTTGTTCCTTCTCGTTTCATTCCTCCCAAGTCCCAACCAAGAAAACCTAAGTATGTATGTTATAGTTGCATGTTTTCCGACATTTTTCACACCACAAAGGTTCCAACTTTCAGGTCTTATCCCTCGAAAGAAGAGGCGAAAAAGCAATACGCCCAAAACAAAAGGAGAACTATAAATACAAAATTTGGGACGGTATGCAGCAACGTTAAGTCCAAAATTGCAGATTATTTGATTGGAAACGTTGAATCTTATAGGGAAAACCAAGTTTCCCATAAGCTTGATACAACAATGAGAAGATCGAGAGGCAAAAATGAATTGCAGTGCAGCTAACATCATGTAGCAATGTTACGATGACTATCAACAAATTCCCGAAATATAGACTTTAGTATTCTGCCACCTTTTCCTCGCATATGTTTATGATTCTTCTCTCCACTTGTTCTGCTTTCAATATAATCAACTGCTGCATCACTCAGGGCCTTTGCCCAAATACCTGCTAAAGATTCTGCTTCCCCTTGCCTTAGATACTCCCCAGGTAGACTCCGCACCTGCTGATATGATATTAAATAATATTTATTATTTGATATATTAAAAAAAACAAATTTAACAAGAAAAGAAAAAAAGGCAATCTGACCGCAGCATGTAGCCATCCGTGTAAAGAATCCCAACATAAAACAGATTTCCACTGTGTTTTCTCACAAAAGCTGCATACTGCTGCTAACTGTTGCAAAATAGTTGCAGATTTGTGAACCTACAATAATGAACAGACAGCAGTCAACTCATTAGCTTTGACTATTTATTAGATGTCACGCAGGATGTATTCAGGAATTATGGAGGATATATTAAAGGAATGACATTTTTACCCTTGACATTGCAGAAACACCAAGTAAAGCATATACTACATTTGATACAAGTCCCTCGCCACTGTGAGAGATAACATGAACAGCCATGGATGTAACCACTGATACCGAGTTACATGTCACTGATTCCAGCAATGAAGTCAGGCTAAGCTCTAGGAAACCTAAACCACAAAAGAAATAGTTCATATGAGACGATATAAAAGAAAAGAAAATAAAGTTATAAAACGTATCACATAAATTATGAGGACTATAATTGTAACTGTAGCATCCTAACGATCAAAATCTTGAAGAAAGACAACCCATGTTGCTAAAAATATAAGAGTGTGTTTACAAATAAAAGACAACCACTTGTAATTTAAGGGAACGGTGCTCACAAGACATATACGACATTGCTGCAAGTGCTGCTCCACGGTGCATGGCTGTACAACATATAGCTGCTTTTTGGAAGGAAACTTCTAAAAGGGGACCAGAAGACGCCACAACCTCCTGTAAAGTTATGCATTAAAAGACTAATTAAACATTATTGTTCTATCATATGAACCCACAAACTACACTTAAAGTAAGTTAATTAGACCTTTGGAGAATTGTGAAGAAAAATTGACGTGAAACTACAATAGGCCTCAACAAGGTCGGGTTCTTGATCACAAACATATGAAGAATTTAGGGCCATTACTGATGATGCATTTGTAAATCTTTCAAGTGTACTGATGAACAGAGGTCCGTATTCCTCCTTGTTACCAAATTCTTCGACCACAACAGAAGCTGTAAAGAGAGTGATCATAAGAAACTGATAAAGAAAAAACATGTATTTCGTTGCAAACGGTGGAAGGTAAAAGGTCATGTTGGCATGCAGCAACTTAATGTACCATAAGGTCAACAAATTATCGAGTAAAAGTGAATGAGGCACAAAAAGACGCCTACTGATAGAATAGGTGATTTGTCAATATTCATAACTCATCAAAGAAAGTGATGATGAACGTTATTTGCAATTAGATAGCCATGTTTCTTATTCTCCGATAATTTCCAGATTGACCTCCGCCTGAATTAGCATTATGTTTCAGCCCATTTGCTTCTAATTGCGCAAAATATCCATACATTATTAAATGCATTGACCAAATATAGAGGAATTCATGGTGGATAATATTGCAAAAAAAAACATTTAACTAGTAAAGGAAAAAAACTAGATTATTGTTGGAACAGTAAAAGAGTAAACCAAAGCTTCTTCTAGAACCTAATTTTTTAGCTTATAATTGATCATTAGAGTAATGCATTTCTATCTTTTTCTCCAGCATTGAAATATTCATCATTGTAGGTACATGCCTTACCTGTTTTAATGTAGCAATCATGAGTTTGAAATGACGCAAAATTTGTTGACAGATAATCTAAAACTTTGGGTAACAGTGACACAAAGTGATGGCCTGCAAATCAAACATAAAGTATATAGAAATGAGGTTGTTTACAATTGTCAGACAAACACTATATTTGAATCCGCAAGACAAGAGAATAGTAACCTGCAGACTTTATTGCTTGTGAGAGAGCCCTACATGCCACCATGGATAAACTTGCATTCTCAATGTGCTCTGACTGAAAGAATTTCTCAAGCAGAGGCCAAAAACTCCCGAGAACAACTACTACAGAATTGTCTACATCATGACATGTAGTGGGTGTTGCAACAAGATGACTGAAAACAGTTCCTATCCTGAATCATTTAATAGAAGTTAAATCAAATAAGATATAGAACATAATGTGACTTAACCTGAACCTTTTGACAGTTGAAGACAAAACCTGAAAAAACCCCTTGCTGCAGAGTTGACAAGATGAGTATAAGCTCCTGGTAGTTGACTCAAAGAACGGGCATGATCCCCATCAATCTGATTTGTTATAAGTAATGGATTTAGCCACAGAAAACTTTAGGGTTAATTACTAAAAGATATGGAAAATAGGTACTGAAAGATATCTCACAAGTTTGCCTATAGATCCAAAGCTAGGAGAAAGCAATTTAAGTAACAAACTATTTCTTAAATCCACATTAGGAAGGGATCCAAGTATCAGAGTAAGACCACCAATAACATCTTCCTCGTCTTCCAAAGGTAAGTGTCTCTTCTCCAATCCCTAAAATTGGTTTACAATAAATATGAAAAAAAGTCTGGCATGATAGTTTAGCTGCCAAATATAGAAATATATGGTATAAGGTGACTAACCTCTCCGATCCACATTAACATTTCTAAACTTGAAGGTTTGTGCATAACTGCATTAGAATCTTCACAAAACTTCCTGAAGGCAGTTGCACAAGCATGTGAACACAAAGGTTCGGACATACCAGCTGCAAAAAATAAACTGAAAACAAGATATCAGTTAAACACAAGAAGCAAAGAAAATAGAAACAACTACAATTACATATTAAGTCGTATTCAGCAGAATTTAAAGATCATATGGGTAGGTTGTGTAACAGGTCTAAAGTTGTTCAGGAAAAACTGGTTACATTTGATACCGATCAAAAACAGTTTAAAATTGACCTGAACCACTTTTGTCTGAAACTTCTAAATATTTAGGTATGTCAAATAAAAACATATTTCAGTAATAATTAAATTTTAATAATAATGGTTTAGGAGGTTTTATGATGAAATACACTTTGGGCAATTTTTGAACTGTTTGACTTGTCCCCTTTCAGCTTTAATTTTTTAAACTTTCCTTTTGACCCTTTTGGAGATCAAAGATAACCAAATCAACCCAATCATTAAATAGGCTCAAATTGTTATCTCTCATCATTAGCAGTTCAGAATGAGAAACTTATGAACATTCGTGACAAATATATCTTCTTGTACTATGAGAGACTGAATCGGACTTATTTTATCAAATTTTATTAAAGAAGATTCCATACAGCAATGGTCTGGCATTAGTTATGTAAGAAGACATCCACTTCGAATAGGAACCAATAACATCTGCAAGTGATCTATGTACCTAAAATAAACACAAGCATGAATAGAATATTATATTTAGATTCTGCATAATGGAATTGCATATTAAAAAAATTTGGAAAGTACAAAGCCCCAGTAATTGACATACAATGCATATAAAGCCCTTCGGTTCGTATGATTCCCTGTCACACAAAATTGTCACCAAATGCAAGACCATGGAGAGATCAAATGTTTGGCCTTCCTGCAGTACTACATCAGCAACCTGGAACATAAAATAAGTTGTAAAAAAAAGATATTTGTTTATCCAATGGTGTATTATATATTCTTGTCTCTCATTTGCCATCTTTTAAGATAACATTGTAGGATTGTAATACAACTGAGTCGAAGGAACAACAATCTAGAAGAAGCAACTGACCACATTAAGAGCAAACATTCTGGTTTCCACGTCCTTCCAAGGAATTTGTATGTTTGAAGACAACCAGCCACCAAAAAAAATCTGATTCATAATTATATACTAATATATCATTTCAAAGATTAGATGAAAACTTTCAACCTCTAAGTGTAATGCATATTATGCTGGAGACTAATAATATGGGATCTAAATTCTAATATGATAGTTTCTGTGCCTACCTTTTGCAAAAACACAGCAGACTGCAGAAGCTGGCAAATGTCCACAAAAAGCTCCACTAAATTTAACCTAAATTGAGCAAGGCCATCTGGTAAGTCCCTTGTTGCAGTCTCGCCAGTATATGTAGAATCATCGACCTACCGCAGAGAATGTCTAGTTTAATGTTATTAATATTAGAATGTATATTACTATATTTGATGCTAAATTAATAAATGGAAAAAGATCATTAAGAAAACTAATTAGAAAAAAGAGAATAAAAAACTTATTAGGCATTGTATTACCTAAAATAGAACCAGTAAACCAGAAATACCTGAGAACGCATCAGAAGAGCATCAAGCAATGTAGAAAATACTGGGGAGAAAACATCTTTGACATGTTTGCTATTTTCTGTGATCCCAATATCCATCCGAACAATATTGCTCGCAAGACAACACCTAAAAATCAGAAAGAGGAAAATGAATTGAATTTGTGAATATTCATCTAACTATGCATTAAACTTTTTTTAATATTTGACTAATTTGACAAAAAAGATACCAGAACTGCAAGGTTGAGTCTGCAATCTCCCAATCTTGACTTGGATACGATACACAACTGCCAGAAATCACACAAATCTGAATGTAACGTGGAAGAAATTTCAACCATGAGTAAGCAGCCAAGTGGAATCATTAGTTTTATGCAGTTTTGATACCCAAAAAGTAAGTTACGCAATGCAAAACACGGGCCATATTTGTATGTATATTATATCTCATAATACAACTACTTAAGGTTCAAAAGATCCAAAGAAAGGTCAATACTTCAATAGAAAAACACGTGCTGTAGTTTGTTTTGATCTAAGGCGTTATAATAAGGCGATAATTGAAGTTCTGACCTCAAAAGTGCATCCACCAGCATAAGTGCTTCAGAATGGGCTTCTATAATCAAACTTGGAGCCTAGATACACATATATTACAAGATTTTTTAAGGCCTTAATCACTACTAGATAAATGAAATTAGTTTGTTTGATATTCGAAAAAGATAGCATAGAAAGCAAGATTTTGAATAAATACTTACAGCCTGACCAATCTCTGACATCAAGCATGCAAGACCACTAATTACTTTCTCATTTCCACCACTAAATGCTCGAAGAAGAACATCTTTAAGAAACCCTATTTTGCATATAAGAACTTGAGGCAGTCCCTGTAGGAAGGGAAAAAGTATCAACTAAAATTTACCTAGAAAAAATTATGTTTCCCTTATCACCAAACCAGAATAATGCTATATTTATTTTGCGAAAAAGGGGGTATAGATATGTAAATAAAACAACCGAAAAGCTTTTCTCTTTTACTATCTTCCATTTATTCAAAGGCATATAAATATAGCAAAACGTGATTAAGAAAATTATATTGTCATATTAACTTTTTGTTATCTCCAACATGTAATTCTTTATTGTTATCTCGATTTTTAATAATAATTCACGTTGGTTCTAACTTCCATAAAATGTCAACATAATCTCAAACTAGTATGATAACTTGAAGTCAGTGCATCACAGACAATGAAAGATAAATCAATCTATAATCAGCGGTCTGAAGATGAAGAAGCTATGAAATACTAACATAGGATGAAATCTCAACAAACAGTTCGGTGATGGTTTTTTTGAATTTGCACCCTTTTGCAGAATATTTAAATAATATTTTTCGAAATCTACATCATTGGCCAAGTAAAAGAAAACAAGTATCTATGAAGCTTTTATGATTTATGGAATATTCATACCTCATGCCGACCAACAAGCTCTATGAAAACCTCAATTGCCAGATCAAATGAGGACGAAATCTAGAAACACTCGGCACAAAGAAATGTAAGTTCAATAACAATATCATTTACAAGGAATCTGTAAATGACCAAAATAACCATGAGAATGGAATTTCACCTGCAAAGAGTTAAAAACAAAATTAAGAAGGGGGTGGTCTAGTAATGAGACTGGTGCAAATTCTGAGAAACATCCAGCTCGAACCTGAAAATGTGAAAAGAAAACATTTAATGAACATCTTAAAAGGTATTTCATCTGTTTGACAGATTTATATTACTAAGAAACATTAAAAAGTAACAGATTTGTCCTACCCAACTCAACAAACAGCGAAGTATCTTTCTGCTCCTTTCATGAAGTTGAATGACACCATCAAAGCTTTCTTCAGATTGCTGTAATAGGAACTTTAGCACATCTGATGTATGTGAGAGCAGCTGCTAAAGCAAGGCAATATGTTAGTTGCTAGTCACGGTATGAAAATTAAAATGAACGCAAAATAGTTAAAAGGTCCAGTACCTCTGGGCCATAGTCAATTCTTTGACCGGACTTGGTTTTGTAATTATCACATTCGTCTTCAACAACTTCTGGCAAAACTGTGAGCATTTCCAGAACTACAATATTTCCATCATCCTGACCTTGCAGATTCTGGAGACTGTAAAATAGCTTCTCGATTGGTTTGTAGTACTCCAAAGCATGAAGTATGAGTGTGGATAGAGCCAGACAAATTTGTGTTAAAAGCTACACCAAGAAAAAACAGCACGCACACAAAAGGTGAGTTTGTAAATTTGAGGTTACCAAACCAACAGGACTCAAAACATTGGAGATTTCTTCAAGTATATGAAGATATGAGAGCAACATAGAAAAAAGATTGCACGACGTTGCATCACAAACAAATAAAGAGACTTGTTTTAGAAGAAGAGTACCTGAGATGGCCCTAAACTAAATCTTTTAGCAGCCAGAAGGAGAGCATTAATAAGTGATTCCTTTGCTTCCAGCTGCAGACAGTGTCCTTCATTTTGGATCTGAAAAGTGACAGAATATACTGAGACCCATAATACCATACCTTAGATTAGTATTATAATTTGATCTAGTCCAATAGCCAAGTGCCACACCCTGATTTTACTCGTTTTTTTCTTTTGTTTAATAAATTAGACACTTTTAGTTCTTTGTTTGAGTAGTCTGCGTCACTTAAGTTGCTGATATAATAACATGTGCTGATTTTGAAACCTGATGGGTATTTGTTGCGGGATTGTCGAATGGTGTCAGTTTCATATTAATTTGGGTATCTGCATGTAACACTGCACAGTCCAAAGTCATGGGCTAGCCCTATAACTTCAAAATCAACCTAAAACCATGGTGGAAGTTGTTAGTAGCTCACAACTTTGAACTTATAAGGTGCTTTAACTTTCATTCATCTTTCCATATGGGACGGATTGTTACAAACTCCCCCACTTACACACCTAACCTCCTCATCAGGCCAACATACCCAGAATCCAAACCCCAGGGGATGCATGAGTCTCACACTCACTACAACCCGAGAGGCAATGGCTCTGATACCACTTGTAACACCCCACAATCCAAAGTCATGAGCTAGCCCAATAACTTCGAATTTCGAAATCAACTTAAAACCATGGTTAAAGTTATTACAAGCTCAGAACTTTGAACTTATGAGGTGCTTTAACTTTCATTCATCTTTCCATATGGGTCGGGTTGTTACACCGCTAGTGATTAGTGATGTTTTCTTGGTTTTATCTATCTCCTCATAAATGTTTGTGTAACAAGAAAGCATTTTATTTTGGTCGTGGATACATGTTTAAGGAGGGGAGCCTAATGAGCAAAGATGGTTAAACCAAGAATCCTATGAAAGGGGGAGGCAGAGGAGATCAGAGAGAGGGTTACTCTAAGCAAAATCACCATGGATGCAGAAGAGGCATAGAACTATATGGCTTACATTAGAGAGGCTACCAAGAAAACTCTAGGAATGAATTCAAGATCAATACAAGTTTACACGGAATCTTGATGGTTTGTGATGAGGTCTAACCGTCTAAGCTAAAGTCAGAGTAAAACAAACACGTTTCAAGGAGCTTATAATGACTACGGATAGTCTGGAGGCAGATAGGACTCGGGCAAACAAAAAATATAAGGAAGCTAAAAGGAAGCAACTAAGGCGGAGGCCAAGCGAAAGAAAAGGCATATGAAGTCATGTACATGAGATTAGATTCTAGAAAAGGGGAAAATAATATCTACAAACTAGCAAAAGCTAGAGACAAAAGATGACAAGATTTAGGAAATGTCAAATTTATCAAAGTTGACAGCGGTCGAGTTCTAGCGAAAGATAAGAAAATACAGAACGATAAGAAGATTATTTCCTTGCCTTATTTAACAACGGGAGGAAAACACATTTGAGTGGTGAGGTAGAGGGCATAAGGCACATCCACACAAGGATCAGCCAAAAGATGGGGAGAGGCAAAGCCGGAGAACTTGACCATATCCCTATTAAGGCATAGCGGTGCTAGGAGAGGCGAGTTTAAGTTGGCTGACAAACCTCTTCAATATGATTTTTAAAAGAGCTAAAGTGTCAAAAGAATGGAGACTCGGTATGACGATACCAATTTATAAGAATGAGGGTGACGCTCGACGACTGTGTCAAAAAACCAATTTGTCTTATGTCAAGAATGTCTACAATAGAAGCAATACACCTTATCTGAGCTTTATGAAGAAGTATAGTGAGACTAAGGGCGTGTTTGGTAGAGAGAAGAAATTGGGAGAAATGGAAATGGAAACAGGGGAGAAATGGAAATGTGTGAAGAATTGGAATTGATTCCCTTGTTTGGTATCATCAAAGAAATGAAACAGAGAAATGATGACTCAAGTCGCCGGACGGCGGTTGCGGTGTTGGCCGCCTCGCCGGATGTCGACGATGATGAGTAAAACGCCGGAAACACATCGCAACCGGACATCGATGATGATAAGTAGACATTTCTCTCCATTTCTCCATAATTTGAAGAGAAATGAAAATACAAAGGAAGAGAAGAAATGGAAATGGGTGGAGAAACCATTTCTCCTCCCAAAACTATAACCATTTCTCCCAAACAAGATATATGTTCATGAAGCGTTTGTGTCGATCATGTCATAGCTAAACTGTTTCACCAGAAATTGGCTAGTCTACTTTTAACAGTATTAGACAAATTGATATTGTATTATGTTTAAAATATAAGATCTGGATTTTTTATTCCATTATAATTACGTTTTTTCGATTGTTTATGTTTATTCAGTTTTTTACATTATCAACACAGACCGTTTGAATGAAAAACATTTGAAAAGTATGAAACTAATAAAACAAACACAATAATATGAGAAAAATGTAAACTACTATGTACACTATTGCTTTTATAAGATGTTACAACCTACAATGTTCCAAGTACTAAAATCAAGGTGAATGTTTTGACATAATGATCTCTGGTGGGTTTCATGATGTCATGGGTTCATCTGAACATCAAGAAGAACGTATCATGCTAACCAGTTTGGGAACTCGATAAAAATGGAGCCGAGAACCCCGAGTGTGCACATAGCCAATGATGATGATTCTAGTCATTAGGTCTCCTGAGCTCTATGAAAACCCCTTCTAAAATTGAATCAAACTCTACTAGAGACACATTTTATACTTCAAGAGAACCCCTTCTAAATTTATCTCTGGTGGGTTTCATGGTGTCATGGGTTCTTTGCTTCATCTGAACATCATCAAGAAAGTATCATGTTACCAGTTTGTGAACTAGATAAAAATGGAGGGTATTCTTTTTCCTTTTTTTTTTCCTACAATTTGAATCAAAACCTAATGCATCCGAGAACCCCGAGTGTGCACGTAGCCAATAATGATGATTCTAATCATTAGGTCTCCCGAGCTCTATGAAAGAAATCTTCATAACACATAATGTCGAAATTACATGTCTAAAAATTCAACTAGAGACGCATTTTATACTTTAAGAATCAAACTTAATACTTCAAAAAACTGAATTTTACATCAACTAGGTCTACCAATTTTAGATCAAAAGAAACAAGTTCATTTATTGGTTCAAACATATATGATATATCCAAACACCCCCTAACCCTCATACTGCTATACATAATGATGTTGATTAAACTCCAGTGACTTTTGATCTTATGAACATGATATGATCAGATAGAATGTATGTAAACTAATAATCAAGTAAACACAATTGCAAAGAATGATGACTAACTTGATCAAATAATGAAGACTTTGACTGTAGCTGTAGTATTTATAAACATTGAAATAATCTGCAAAAACATAAACTGAAATCAAAAGCATAATTTACAGTGAACTTACATAGAAATCAGTTCAAGAAATAGCTTGAATTCTCTTGCTGATGATCATTGTCTTTTTGTTTCCCATCAATGTTACATTTCTAGCTTCAGAAAATTCAGATTTCTTAAACAATTTCAAAATTTCCTTCACCTCACCATTCCCACACTCCTCAACACACACAACAATCACACCTCCAACCCTAACACTCCTCTCCAGCTCTCTAACATATCTTGATGGAAACAGAGCCAGATCCAAACACGCACTGAACCCTAAATCAAAAACCCCATCGAAAAAGGGCAAATTATGCGGATCTGCTCTTTTAACCAACGGCGGAGAATCAACCAATTCAACGCCGGTGACATCATGTAATCCGATCTCTTTTAGGGACATGACAGCTTGACCACCACCGGCAGAGAGGATTAGGGCATGAGTGCGGTTAGAGATGTGTTTTAGGGTTTGGAGGTGATGGAAAATTGCAGAGAAGGAATCGACGGATTTCCGCCAGGAGTTGGTGGACCAGAGACGGTGGTTTTTCTTTTCGACGGTAGTGATTGGGCGGTGAGCGGCATCGCAGGAGGATTTGGGGTGGGGTTTGTGGTTAGGATTGTGTTTTGGGTCGAGGCAGGTTTCTGGTGGGGGTTGGAAGAGGAAGACGATGACTAGAGTGAGGGTGGCTATGGTGATTGCTAAGTATGAGATCTTGGCCAAGAAGATTTGAATATGTTTCTCCATTGTGAGGGTTTCTTCTCGTCGAAAGCAGAGATAGGGAAGCAGAAAGTTACCTCCATAACTCCATTGTTGATGCGATCATTTATATTTTAAAATCAATTAAGAAAATAAGCAACAAAACATGTATAAGAGAAAAAAAAAAGGGGTATTACGGATTTAAGCATTCGTGTTGCCGTTTCTTGTCGTCGATGGTGTCATTGTCACCGAACAATAAGAAATCGACACGTGTAAAATTAAAAAAAAAAACTCTTGTCAGTCCATCCGTATAGCAACCCCAACACCCTTTCCAACCTCAATGCCACATCAGCTTTTTTTACTTTTTCCTCCCAACCAAAATCAACCCCAAACCCAAGTATAGTTTTTCCTTCTTCAACTCAAATTTTTTCCCACTTTTTAAATTTATTTAATTACACATTTATATATTAAACAAAATCACATATTTAAACAATTCTATAAA
>JAUEJL010092244.1:0-14099 GCA_032274825.1 Drosophyllum lusitanicum
GAATCATCCCAGATACAAACTTAGGTATAGAATATGATCAATTAAGAATATTAAACACGTAAAAATCACAATATTGACGGATAAAAACATAGTTAAATCCGGAAATATCAATTAGCAATATATACCTCTCGGGGTCACCAACGCGAAAACACGGTCGAAACTACGCCCGTAGTGTTATCTCCGATCTTCCCGAACCTTGAATACGAGCTCCAACGAAATCCGAAACTCCTACACGCTCACAAAACTTGGGTTCTCTCAAAAATTTGTCAGAGTAATGGCTCTTGTGGAGTAAATGTGTGAAAAGGCCGAACAACAACTCATATTTATAAAGCTGGCCTAAACGTGTCGCGTCACGACCAGGCAAAGCGTCGCTTCGCGACCACCCCGGTTCCCACAACCCCTGACACACGCAAAGCCCTGACACACGCGAAACACTGACACGCGCAACCAACGACGCGTCGCGTCGCTATCTTTAAACACGTCGCGTCGCGACCGAATATAAATTCGAATTTCTTGATTTTTCAACTCTTTATCTTTTATTTAAATAATAATAATATTCCTTAATTATCATTATAAATAAATAAACTCCATAAATATTATTTATTTCTCGTTTAAATAATAATACAATATTTCTGAAATTCGGGTCGTTACAATTTAAGGGTTTGAAAATCTCCTGTCTTGATTGTCGATGGGTTCACACGGGTTTCGAAACAATTTGTCACTAAAATGATGATGTTTGATGAAATTGATAACTAAGGGTTATTAGAAATGTGTTTATGATGATTTTGGTATATGAAACTTGAATGATGACCTAATGTCAGATTGATGTGGAACTACCGTGGTTGTTCTGCACATACCTTCCTCTACACGGTAAGCTTTTGTTTTATGTCATCTCTTCTGCGTAGTCCTATCCTCTTTATTGCCATACTGTGTAAACTACCATGTGCATAGTCTTTTCTGAGTTGAGCTTAGCTCTTAGACTTTTGGTTGTGTATTGACATGGCCTCGTTTTGATTATGATGTATATGACTTTTGGTTTATTTCATGAGCTCAGTTATCAGCGCGAGGAATTGACTGAATCTTGCATTTAGACTAAGGTGAGTTATGTAGTATGTTCTAAAACCAAGTACAAAGATAAAATTATTTTCTAAAAGAATTACAGTTCTTCACTTGTTTTGATTATGATGTATATGATGATATGATGTATGAAAGCGCTATAACCTATGAACAATTATTATGTAGTAGATTTTAAAGATGTTGTGTTTGTCAATGATAATTACATGATGACTTGGGGTGGGAGTAGTCCTGCTCTATTGATGTATTTATAGATGTCTAATAGGTATACTTACGCCTTTTAGGACATTGCTAGCACAATGATTAATTGCCTGGTTTTCTAGATGAGCTGGTAACACGGGGCGTGCGGGTGCATTGTGTGCCCATACACTAGAGTGGTGTTCGACCGAAGATGAGGACATGGGTGGAAGGAGGGCCTAAAGATGGTGGCACTGGTTGTACTTTTACTTGAACAAATTCAAGTCGGAGTAGGGAAAACGGAAGGACCTTGGAGATGTGTATGGTGGGAGTTGCACCTTACTTGGTACCTCATTTTCTGGGCACGCCGAGCAAATCATTAATAGTGCGGATAGAACTTTTGAACTTATGTGCAAGTTGGAGTCACGCCCTGCTTTGTGTATATGGTTTCCACACACGCTTAACATACGATGAGTTACATAGGCCCCACTTAAGCTACGAAGTGATTGATGTAAGATTATAGTTGGTGGTGAATGTTATGATTAATGATGTAATGATGCTTTATGATGTTACTTGACCATGCGCGGAGTTTAGTGATGCTGTGTGGGTGGGTGAAGTTATGGGTTGTGAATTAATCATAATTGCCTAAACTTGTTTTATGATTGTTTTAAAAGACTGATTTATGATGTATACTTTGTTGACTTATGAGGTGTAAGCTGATTGAAATATATCTTGTACTTGTGCAAGCTACTTAAGAGTATTTTTGTGCTGCTTGGTGAGCGTAAGTGCTGATGAGTAGCAATTTTTTATTAAAATGATTATCGTCTTATGGTTTTGAGGATTGTTTTTTAATGATGAATTAATTGGGTTGTAACGTTGTGGTCCATTTAAGGATGTTAACTAACTGTTTTTAGTTGTTTATATTGAATGTTGAATATTCTGTTGCAACGTTTATAGGGAAAAAAGTAAATCATGAATTTTAAAATCGTTACGTTATTGTTAAACCGTCATTCCAATAGGCTTGCAAGTAAAAATGTTCAACCGGTCGGATCAACTTGCCCCATGGCCCACACACCCAATAGTACACATACACATAAATAGCAAACTTACGTATTTTAAACTTGAGAGATGATATATCTTCCTACTTCATCCTCCTACTTATCCTGTTACTCATAAGATCAATACAAGTGTCAAAATCAATGGATAAGGTGAGGAAAGAGAATTAGTGGACTCCACATGTCATCTTATGATGAGTAAGAAGATGAAGTAGAAGAAAAAAGTAGAAGAATTTATCATTTTTCTTTAAACCTTAGGCTCCGAGAACTTCATGGGTGTTCCGTCTCATTCTCTTTCTTTGACTTTTGACTCTCAATAAACATCACCCCCTATCCTTTTTCTTCTTCAATTCATCTATGTCATCAAATGGATGAATAGTGAAAAGTAAACCACATAAATGTCCTTGGGTTTTATCTTTTTCTTTTTTTAGTTTTTTTATCAAATAACAACTACAGCCCAATTACCTTTTACGTGACAATTATTATGTATGATGAAATTCATTTAATTGTCTAAAAACATATACATTGTTTCAATGATCTATTCTAAGAATAGAAAAACTATCATATATGTCCCTCTTAACTTATAAATTTAAATCACAAGTTTTTAATGTATAAAATATAATAGTCTTAAAGCATGTTTTAAGTATATAAAATATTTTCTATTTTAAAAGAGGCGTATATGAAATTGACCATTAAAAATATGTAGTCTTTTAACATTTAAGGGTAAAATTGGTATAGACTTTCAAAAGAGTAAAATTGCCATTCATTAGAAGAAAATTGTACAAATTGAAATACTCTTAAACCTGAGGGGTGGTTATGGAAATATACACCAAAATAAAAGCCCTCTTTCAAGATCATTTTTCTCTCAACTGTCTTTCCGTGTTCAACTCGCGTTTCAGCAAAAACATTTGAGCGAGAATTTTCTACACCAGCAGCCATTCCCGAAATCGAAGTCGAAATTTATTTTACTTTTAAGATTAACAATTGGCACCATTCTTATATCGGATCTTACTTCGATCGCAATTTTCATTTTCGTTCTTCATTGGAAAGCTCTGATTTGTGGCGTATTTCCCCTAATTCTTAAGGAATTTGGTGATTGAATCGATTTGGTAATTCGGAAGCATTTGAAGAATCGATACGTTTGATTTTAGATATCTGAAGGAACAGGTTGATTTTTGTCGGTAACTGTAATTCGAGAGGAAGCGATGTCGACATTAACAGTTAGGTCCGAGATGTAATATGGCATTGGCTCTCACACGATCAAACTATGTCGCTTTACATTGGTCGCGAGACTTCCAAGGTATCCTAACTCCACTTTAACTGCTTCATAATCGCTCTATTTGAAAAAATTATAATATTATATAATTCCTTATTCTCTTCTGTAATGATCGGTTTCCTTTTCTTCCTTTTTGTTTTCTTTTTCAACAGCTTTGGAAAAGAATTTGTGCAGAAACTACAACTGAAATCAATCTTCTTGCGGAAAACTGGAAGTATATTCTTGGTGGTTTAATTTGCCAGGTCTTTTTCCTCTTAGAATTTCTATGAAGAAAGTATTAATCGATAGATGAGTACGAGTGGGGTGATTGAATCAGTCTAACATGCCAGACGAAAGGCTTTTTTCGTCCTTAAGTGATGGCTTTATTAATTGAATGCTTCATAGATGATACATATTTTAACTTAAAAGTGTTCGGTCTCAAAAGATTGATTTGTACTCCACTAATTCGCTTTCTGTCAAGCAAATGATAAAGGTGTTTACCATATTCAACTGGATGTTACATAATTGATAATTTGTAGTATATGTATATATGATTTGCTCTTTGTAGTTTGAAATTTTTGCTAAATATCCATCCTGAAAAAAATTATTTGGGTGTTTTTTCTCTCATTATCTTTCCCCTTGCGAGATGATTTATTACTGTATGTATTTTGTACCCTTCCTACAGTACATTCATGGGCTGGCAGCTCGAGGTGTTCACTATCTTCATCGACCAGGGCCAACTCTCCAGGACACTGGATTTTATCTACTTCCTGTATGTGTAACTGTTACTCTTTTAGTCATAATACAACTCCAAAGAAGGCTGTCTTTTCAGTTTTATTAAGAATTCAGTACTTAAATATATAGTAATGAGTATATAATAAATCTGTGAACATGTTTGTTTAGGAGCTCGGACAGGAGAGGGCATATGTCAGTGAGACTGTTTTCACTTTTGTCTTTTTATCCTTTGTTTTGGTGAGTATTTATTTAATCGCGGGTTTACTTTTTAAAAGAGTATCAAACTATACCTCAGATGTTTCTAAAAATGTTATTGTTTATATCAAACTTTCAAAAAGTGTGTTATTATATCTATTAAACTTCGTATTATATATACTAAGCTTATATTTTTTTTTTGCTTTTTTATGTAATCAAATGTGTACAATAGCAACAAATTAAAAGTTCAATACACATAATAACACTTTTGAAAGATAGATACACACAATAAAAATTGGGATATAGTTTGATACATTTTGGAGAAGTAAACCCTTAATTCTATTGTTGCTTTTAGTAGGGTCTTTGTTATAAAATCTCTTAATTTCTGATTCTTGCTTCCCATCTTCTGCACCAATATTTGTTTTTTTCTTAACTTACATATTTCTCTTTTTGTGTTTTACATGTCTTCTGCTACAGTGGACGTTCCATCCTTTTGTATTTAAGAGCAAAAAAATCTACACAGTTCTAATATGGTGCAGAGTTCTCGCATTTTTAACTGTAAGTGGCAATTTGTACTACTATACTCGCAGACAGTTACACAACTTAACAAATTCATATGTTCACGTTTCATTGGCTTAACATGAGGAGGGAGCTATTGTTTTGAAAGACTTGTTCTAAAAGCACATCGACATGTATTCATGTTTGCAGTTTATGTTGATACACAGGCACTTACATGCATAGATACATACGTACATACATTGTCAATTACTCGGTTTTGATATGGGATCGGTTTTGACAGTTTGGTCGGTTGTACTAGTCTAGGTTTGTTTTTCAGTTTGTATGATCACCAATTAGAACTCCTTTACATATTTTTTTCTTACGTATTCCATTAATATTGTAACTTGTAAGTCAGTCTTTGGCATATGAACAACATTGTGGGGATCTTAGGTTGGAGAGTGAATGTCAATGTTAGTACATTAGCATGGAATTGTAAGGAAACAAAACATTATAGTACGTAGTACATTACTGATCCACCTGATTTGGACCTGCCCAATGGGCCCAAGGATTGGATTGTTTACAAGAGAAAGAAGGGTAAAGGCACGTGAGTTTGTTATGGGGAGGAGGAGAGAATAAGTAGAGGAAAGAAGGTTGTTATGTCATGCTTGGTTCATTTCTGTTATTCAGTATCCTTGGCTACTGCTTGGGCAGATAGTTTTCCATACTTGGATTCTCTTCTGATGTAATTTTGTTTTCTTTTTTCAGTTATCAATGATAAAATCCAGCCTCCTTCCCTGAAATTTCTTTGTTTTATCATTCCATAATTTGTTCTTATCAGATCATGTCTTTGTGAAGCAGCATAATTAGTATAGTTAGATTTGAATGTTTGATGATTTTGAAACATGAAGCCTAATATAGCAAGATAGTGGTTGTTGGAGGTAACAACTCAACGTAAAGGATTTGTTTATTTCAAGTATGTTATCGACTTTAATTATTGCATTACAGGCATGTCAATTTCTTCGTATCATTACATTCTATTCGACGCAACTTCCTGGTCCAAACTACCATTGCCGAGAGGTAAAATGACTTGGAAAATTTCAGCTTCATTATTCTTTTTACTTATCAGTATGCATGTTTTTGATTGAATAACATTCTCCATGTTATCTTATTGTCGAAATATTTGTGTGCAATTGCAGGGTTCTCGGCTTGCAACACTGCCCCGTCCAGATAATCCGCTGGAAGTTCTAGTAATCAGTAAACTTCATTTATCTTTGTTCTCATCAGTCTTTTGCCTTGTGATGAACTCCATTAAATTAAGTTCCTTATGTCATCATCATCATCATCTGCAGTTCCTCGTGGTGTGCTTTATGGATGTGGCGATTTGATATTCTCATCGCACATGATCTTCTCCCTAGTATTTGTGCGGACATATCATAAATATGGTACAAGGAGGTAACGTTTGAACTTAATGGACTTGTATCAATATGTAGATAAATTCTACTGAATCAAGTAAAATAGGTTGCTGTAATGGCTAGCTATCTAATAATGCTGATCATAGAAGAGTTGCTTTTAGTTGTATCATATATGATCTGGTCATACAAAAGCTATCTAATTACAAAGTCGGGTACACTGTAATTGACATTAAATGCATAATAATTTTTAATATTGCGTGATTAAGAGAGTGTAGTCGATTAAATCTTGAGACGGTAAACCCTAAACCCTAATTTGTTTGAGGTGGTGTCATAGATGATTTATGATTTGGATGCAACAAGGATAACACTTGGACCCAGGATTCGGAATCACCAAGGCACTGCCATTTTTAAAACTTGTTTCTTGAGTTTATTTGCTATTAACTTGAAATTGAGTTAATGAATATTTTCTTCTTCACTCTTCAGTTGCTTTTTGTAACTTCTTTTTCTATCTCTTTAATCTTAACAAGTATTTCCTCTAAATATTAAATCCTTTAGATTAGCTTCCAGAGTAGTATAGTCAATCATTGGATTAAATCCCCAGTAGCGTGTAACGCAGGCACATGTGTATATAAAACTGAATCTTTCATAAATTTTTATTCTATATATCCTAGAACAAGCATTGCTGAGGAACACACCTTTGGGGTGATGATCCCCTTTTTTTAACGGGTCTGCTATACTTTTCGTACTGCATTAGTTTAAGACATCAAAGTTGTTGGCAATCAAAGAATATATATACTTAAAACATAACTTTTTAGGCTGACGGTCATCACAATGATCGACCGTTGGATGCTTTTGAGTCTAGATCCAATAACACGCCACTGTTGGAAATGAAACTGTACACTTAATACTAGTAAGTAAAATAATAATAATAAGAGTAAAAAATCAATAAACTTAATATCTAACTGGACTTGGCTAACACGTTTTTTCTATTTTGTTGTTGTAGATTTATAAAACAGTGTGCTTGGGTAATCATAGTGATTCAGAGTTTACTAATTATTGCTTCACGTAAGCATTACACAGTTGATGTGATCGTCGCCTGGTATATAACGAGAAGCTTCCATATTTTCCATACACACACATATACAGGGGATGGTTCAAATGAGAATTGTTTTTTGTACAAGAACTGCGAGAACCAGTTATTCGTATATGTTTGTTCTCGCAGTTCTCGTATGAAAAATAGTTCTTATTTAAACCCTTCCCTATATATAAATATTAATATTTGTGAATATATAACAAAACGATGTATTTCAGGTACACCGTAAATTTGGTGGTTTTCTTTGTTGACCGCAAGTTAATAGGTGAGTGAAACTGTTACTAAAACGGTATGACGGCATCTACTCTACTAGTTCGATAACCATTATTGTTCTATTAACATATCAGTATGAAATTTTGCAGAGATGCCTGATCGTAGTCTAGGTGCTGCAACTGTCTTACCTTTGACCAAAGACACCCGATTGAAAGAAGAAAATATTAAACTCATCAATGATCCACCTACAGATCGGGTATAAATTCATCAACACTTCTTTTTTCCTTTTAATATTCTTTAATTTTCCGAGTCAATAATGCTTGTTAAAACATTTGGTACAGAGACTGCTGAGAAGCCCTGCAAATGGGAAACTTAACGAAGAAATCAGCAACAATGTACATGCTTCTGATGTGTTGGACAGTGTATAGTCGTCGACAAAACAAAAATCATATACATGCTACGACATCTAACCGAACCTGGTAAGATATAAGATATTTAGATCAAGGTTCTGATTTTTGTTTTCGAGCTCGCTTTTGATCTTTTCTATTCATTGTATTATGGAATTACATTTTCTTTGGTTAGCATTTGTTATTTTCTTTTTTGTTTTGTTTTTTATTGGAAGATTATCATCATATAATGAGAAAATGTCAATTGTATATGTTTCTGCTTTTGCTTTAGTATTCTTTAATTAGAAAAAAAAAGATGAAATGACTGGAATCCATCATTGAAAGCAACATCCATGTACAATGTTATGTATACAATGAATATTGGTATGAGTGAGGAGTCATATTGAGTATGTATCATGAGGGTATATTGAAGTGAAAAAGCCATGATATAACAAAAGCGAACACCAAACATGCCAGTATGAAGTTGAGTAGTCTATGACCATTGATGCACCCATGCCCTCGTGTCGCTATTGATATGTGTGTTGTAGCTACGCTTGTTGCTGCGGGATTCACGTCTATTGTCCCATGTGTCGACGGTGTCTCATTTGGGACGACTAGGTTACTCACGATCGAATTACAGATTTCACATATTCTGAGAAACAAGAAAAGATTTTTTGTTAGGAATTCATGCATCAAAACCAGCACATAAATCACCTTTAGAATTACAACAAAAAACCTAAAAGCATTTGCAATGTTTCCACCCTCAGCACAACACTGTCATCTTAGAGTTAGGGTGTGTTCGACAACGGGTTTATGGGGATTATAGGGGCTTGGGATTTTAGTTTTCATAATCACCAGCCCTTTAGCCCTGTTCGGGTGTTAAAATCTTAAGAGAATTATTAAAAACATAATCCCTCATAAGCTTAAAAAATAAAAACTTTTTCAAGTAGCTTATGACTTAGGCTTGAGATTATTTATTAATCAGCCCAGTCCCACCTCTAGCCACAACCTCTTTCGCCAAACACACCCTTACACTCCCATTATCTGGCTTACCACACATGAGATTTCACATGTGGTGTCACACTCTACAACACCAAATTTTATGACCTACATACCTCAAAATTCTTCGACTCATTTACCATACAACCTACCAATTAAATTTAATTAAAGGGGTGTTGTTGAGTGTACTCCCTCCTCACTCCACGTCACATATATCATAGAGTGAAGAGTGCAATGATCCATACCCTTAATTAAAAAACGAAATAAAAAATGAAAATAATAATAATATTGTCATAATTAAAGAAACGGAAAAAGTTTAGTTGAACAGAATCCAATCCAGATCACGCCGAGTGCTATTTACAGGCTGGAGTGATCCTTAAGTAATCTTACATTAAAAAAAGGATACACTTTGGTACTTTTCTTAAGGCTTGCACATATTACAGAAGAATCTTCATTATATGGGGAATAAAGATCTACATCAAATACTTCAAATAGTACTCTAAGGAGAAAGAATTATATAATTTTATACCATTTATAATTACTTATGGGAGATGATCTGTACACAACAATTATCATACACAACAATTAGTTGTTTGGACCATCATCCCTTTGAATATGAGGATGAGAATAAAAGATAGTGGGATTCTAGGGGCATAAAAATCACAATTGTTACGTGTGATAAAAACTTCTTGTGTACAAATCATCTCCCATTACTTATACAATATTTGGTCACATCATTATTGATTCTCATTTAAGAGCAACCAAACTTTATTGCTTTATTTACTACTCAAGCATGCTTGGTAATTTATCAAAAATCTGACTTCGTCATGGTATTCTTCGTTATGGTATTCTAGCAGACGAGGACATAAATCAAACCTTATATATTGACCGTGGGATCCGTTAGTAAAGACCCCAAAGGATAGATTACCCTTTTTATAATTTATCAAATATATTTAAATTCTTGTTCCAACCTATTGAACAAACCTAACTGAATTTTGGTACCCTATGATACATTTGGTCATGGAATCCATGTAATATAAGCTACCTAATATGGGCAAAGTTGTAGGTATTTTTTTGATCCATGACTATGGCTAATTAGAGCTTAAACATGAGACGTAGGGTGTGTTCGGTAACGGGCTTATAGAGGATTATAAGGGCTTGAGATTCTAGTTTTTATAATCTCCAGCCTTTTAGCCTCGTTCAAGTGTTGCCCCAAAATAAAAGTCTTTCCAAGTAGCTTATGGATTGGGCTCATGATTATTAATTAATCAGCCCCAGCTCGAGCTAGTTTTGCCAAACACACTCGTAATCTCAAATTTTATGAAAAAAAAAAAAAAAACTCGGATTTTATGTTTAGAACTAGATTAATCCTTTGAGTTTAGCAAGTTTATTCCCGTACTTACATTTCAATATTACCCACACTTTTTAACGAGCAGGCGACAGAAATCTTATTATTTTAATACATAAGTATCATAGGTGTAACTTATCACTTTATAGCCTAAATTCTAAGGGGGAAATGAGGTTTGCAGTTAGCAATATTTAATATATAACACTTAAATGACATGTATTTTAGTAATTTGAGTATTTTAATAATTTAACTGTCATGTGATGTGCAACTATCATTTTCCTAAAATTTATATTGATGCAAATAAGCTGAGCTATTTGCGAATTACTCGAGCTCAAATCGTTAAAAGCCTGAAACGAGTCAAGCCTTAACGAGCCCGAGCTCGAGCTTAGACTAAAGCTAATTTAGTAAATAAGCCCAAGTTCGAGCTTCAAAGAGTGGGCTTGACGGCTTGTTTAAACTCGCGAGCTTAAACGAGCTTCATATACATAATTAATTTATTTCATTATTTATATTTTTATATATATTCTTTTAGTAAAAATTCAAAATAATACCCGAGCCTAATGGTGACAAGCCTAAACGAGCCGAGCCAAGTTTAATATATTTTAAACGAGCCAAGTTCGAACCTAAAAATCCTAAATGCGTCTGGCTCGATAAGTATCATGTTCGAACTCGACTCGGCTCGTTTACATCTCTACCAGAAAATATTAAACACGAGCACGTATAATTCACATTTTTTTTATTTTCATAACTTTTCTTTACATATATTAATAATAACTAATAATAAATACATAGTAACATTTTAGATCATTGATAGGTTGTTTACATAAAGGTTTAGTTCACCAAAATGTATCAAATTTGTCATGTTTTGCTATTGTATGTATTGGACTTAAAAAACTTCTATTGTGTGTATCGAACTTTTAATTTGTCCCTATTATGTGTATTAAACTTTAAATTTTATGTACTAAACTTGTAACTTTTTTATATGTAATCAAAATACATACAATAGCAACAAATTAAAAGTTTGATACACACAATATAAACTTTTAAATTTCGAGTCACACAATAGCAAAACGTGACAACTTGGATATATTTTAGTGAACTAAACTCTTTACATAAGGGTATTTTAGTAATAGAACATAATAGATTTTTCAAAATTAAATAAATTAAAAAATAATAAAAAAGAAATTGATGGAATCGTCGGTGTAATTTACAATTATCAACAATTATTCTTTGATTGCTTTTATTCAGCACTCTCTCTTTATTGCTTTAATCCTCTTTAATTAAAACAACATTCTTTACTTTTCTCATCCACTAATTAAATTTTTAGGAGATTAATTTCTTTGAATACAAGCACTTACTCATATAATGGTATCAATCCACCACACAACATTTTCTCATCCCATTTGTCAAAAGATAAAAATATAAAATAAAGAATGTAAAAAAAATGAAAAATATAAACTTAAAAAAATAAACATTTCACAAGAATTAAGTGGAAATAAGTCAAGAAACAAAATATTGTTTTTACTTTAAACAAATAAATAGTTTGACCAGAAAAGTCAATGTAAAAGATTAAAAACTTTAAAAGTCAATATAATCAATTTGATGTTTTCAAACAAAAAAAATATGAGAAAATGATGTGTTACAGACAACATAAAATGAAAAATATATTTTTTATTCATTTATTAACTTGTGTAATACAATATTTTTCTTTCCTCGTCTTATCACTTGATCTTGTTTTATCCCTTTATCGATTATCACTTGTTCTCGTGTTATGCCTTCATTGATTAGAAGGATAAGCAGAAATATATAGCAGAAGGATATATATTCTTTATGCTTAAATCATTGAAACATGAAAATAACTTAAACACCACTAAAGCCTTGTGTAGCGGTAAAGCTGAAGGGCTTGGGTTGGGCTTCGGCTTCATCGGGTGACTTCCGGAAAACGCTTACCCCCCTTCTTTAGGTTAGCTCACAGCTTCCCGAACCCGAGCTCACCCGTGTTTTTTTTTGTGTGAGTGTATAAGAGAGAATAAGAGAGATATGGCTACATGGGATTCGGATAAAAGAGATAAAAGAAATAAAAAATGATGTGACAGCTGATATGGTATTCTCGTTTTGAGAAAGGACTTAAACACCCTCAAAAACACTAAACAACCTCTCAACTTGGAGGAAGGTTACTACTTAATAAAAAAATTGGCAACATAGAAATGTTGATGTTAATATTGAAATCTATGGACTTTTGAGGTCATATCATTATCATTTTATGAACAAAGTGATTATTACATGTTCAAGAATCAGTTGCTTAAGGAAAAGGTATGGAGAATTAGGCAATTTTAGAGAGACATCCATAAAGGAAATGATGTATTTTTTATGCTTGGATAGTTGGATTGAATTGTATGCAAGATACAAACAAATAACATTGCAAAGAATGATTATATTTATAGAACAACGTTTAATATAGTCCATAATTAATTTATAGTACTAAATGATTAATTTTAGTCTTTGGATCAATGATTTCAATGGTTCCGATTAAATTTTAAAATTATGGACGGAGTAACATTTTCGTAATTTTTTGTAATTCACATATGATTGTATACTGAATCACATGTAATTGAATATTAAAATTTTAGGATTATGTTTCTTAAATGGAGTTTATTGAACACAACTCTATATTTATATAATTTCATTAAATTAAGAAAAAATAATTAAGAAACTCACTTATTTCCCTTGATTTTGAACCAAGTTTCTGCACAATGTTTATGAGCAGCAGCAAGATCATCCTTACAGCAACAACCTAATTCAATAGCATCATCATCACCATCATCATCATCCACAAGACTAAGGTGACAAATTCTGCAATCTCTGTCTACAACTTTCTTCTTCTCCAGATGCAAAATTACCACTTTACCCTCCACTCCATCCGGCGTGACGACATCCACCGAACAATCGGAGGCGGCGGAAGAGATTCTCGTGGAAAGAGGTCCGATTTCAGGATCGTCGCCGCCGTAGGTGGAGTAGAATTGGGAGTAACAAGAACCCTCTTCTTCCGCATCGGAAAAACATGGGTTGTCGGAGATGGAGGAGCGGAGATGGTGGTGGCGGATTTCACCTCCGCCGCAATCGATATCAATGGCTGTTTGTTGAGTGTCGGGCATTGTTTACCAAATCCAGGGAAAATGAAAGGAAAAAGAAATATAGAAATTGGTTATATTAAAGTGAAGAAGGGGAAATGGGGAGGTGATCCATTAATCTTCTGAAAGGAATTGAAGGTGCTGCAGAAGCAGCAGAAGAAAAATAATGGAGAGAGAGAGAGAGAAGGAGGCTTTATGGGAAAATATTGGGTGTCAAATGTGTGTTTGTGGGGTTTTGCAATTGGCAAGAAAACAAAAGAGATGGGGTGGGGTGTTGCTACTTGCAATTTGTTTCATTCCAATTCTATTCTGCTTGCTTCTCGAGTTTTTTAACGAAGGAAATTAGAGAGAATGAAAGTAAAGGGAAAGAAAAAGAGATAACTAATGGGCTGTTTGTTAAAATAGAATGACTAAGCACTGAATGATTCCGTGGTCTGAATAATTCAAAGGTTCTGAATGAATCTGCTTCTGAATGTGACATGCTGTTTGATAACGGTTCTGAATGAATAATCTAAATGATGCAAATTA
>JAUEJL010092254.1:0-14098 GCA_032274825.1 Drosophyllum lusitanicum
TATATATATATATATATATATATATATTTCATTTAACAATTAACACATTTAATACATACATTTATACAACTTGAAATCTTTATTACATAATTCACTAGCTTATGTACATTTACGCATGATTAACAACTAGGCCCAAATCGAGGATGTTACAAAAGCCTATATGAACAAAACCTGGAAACTTAAATTGGAATCTGGAAAACCTTAAAGAATCTGTAAACATCTTTGGTCTCAAATCGGAAAAAAATCTTATCATGGATGTCGCCCTTTTCTTATGAAACCATCGCCGATGAAAAACAAGAACCTTTGTACTAACAAGAATCTTGTTGACATGCCTTTTCTACTAACAAGAACCCTAAAATCTCAGATTTGGGTTTTTATAATCGAACACAAAAACAAGTTTGATAATTAAACACATGAATCGATGGAATCCTTTGTACTTGGATAGATTGAACACGAGTCGAATTGATAGAGATGGAGATGAAAATCGCACCTTTAAACCTTCATCTTCAATCTGCCGACATTCAAATCGAAAACCCTAAACGACCGTCTCGAGCCCCAAATCGTTCCAATCGTTGAAACCCTAAAATCATTGGAAACATGGTGTTTTCACAGTGATCGTCGAATTGCCCCAAATCGTTGATGAAGAATACCACATAAAACCCTTGCATTGACCATCAACTTCGATACACTTTTGGATACTAAACTCAAAACAATACAATTAATTTTCATAATTCTCCCATTGTATACAAGTTGTTATATATAATGTGACTTATGACGTAATTTATTGTATATAATGATAACTAAAAAACAAAATATAAAAAAATTACTCGCATTAAATAATTATAAAAATTGATTTATCGTTTGAAAAAATATTAGTTATATACGGTTAAGTAACACAAAATATTAGTCAAAGCCTCAAAGGGCCGAAGGGTGGAAAGTAATTTAGAAAGCCATATATGTACATTGCTCCGCCGGGCTGCCATCGATTTTTCTGCCGGAAAATCATACCGAGGTTTGTACGATAATCAAAGCAACAAATGGGGGAAATTTTCGACAAAACGAAGAAGAAGAAGAAGAAGAGAAGGTACTTGGAAGATTCAGTATCTTCTTCATCTCCATCATCTTCTTCTCCAAGTTCTTATTCTGATAGCGAGGACGAATCTTCCTCGAAACGGCACAAAAGCAGCCGGAAACATCGCCGGAGGCGGAGCTCCGAAAGGGGGAGTTCAAGGAGAGAGAAAGAGAAGAGGAGAGAACGACGGAAGAAAAAGAAGAGAGAGAAAAGTGATAAGGATAGAAAGAAAGGAAGCAGTAGCCGGAGATCGGATCGAAACGACAAGAGAAAGGTTTCCGATACAGATACTGATCAGGAAGAGAAAGATTACAGAATATCAGACGGTGATGGTAATTCGCCCAGGAGTGATCCTGTGGATGTGGTGAAATACATATTGGAGGAGTTCCCTGCTGTAGCTGATGATTTGGAACAGGTATTATTTGCTTCTCTGATTGTGTTTGATAATTTGCTTTTGGATACTATTTCATAAGTTGAATTTGTGACAATAGTCTATAGTTTTAGTGAATAGCGTTTCTTTTTAACAGAAATGCTGAATCTAGGTCAATAGGTTCTTCTGATACAAACTATTTGATAATATTTCTGCCAAAGAATTGGAATCATGTTGGCCATTGTAAAAGGTAAAGCTGCTAAGCTGTGAACTTTAAATTGTTTACTTTCTAACTCTAAAACCGGCGTGAATTTTTACAATAAACTGTGTTACAAGTAGAATGTTATTGGTATCTGATATAAAATGAAAACTGTAACGCGAATATAGTTTGGAGTTCTACTATAAGTATATGGAATTCATGGAAATTAGGTAGTATTGCAAGTAATAAGTAGTACTTCTATTGCTGAATTGCAATTAAAGCATAGTTACAGCAAGATAACCTCGTTTTGGTAAACATTGTTGAATAACGTATAAACAGGGTCTCTAACTATTACATTTCTAACGGTTAGGAGAAACGTGTTTGACTTCTCAATGACTAGGTGATCCTGGATTAGTATTGATGATTATAATGCTTTCGCATTTGAACTGTTGTTTTTTTGCCTACCCAACTCATAGTTTTGGATATGAATGCTGATTTGGAGTCAGATGTCTTTAGTATTGGATGGTGATATTAATCAAGGCTAGGATGTTATAATCGATCTGAAGCAAATGATAAAGGGTTATTAAGAGGTTGGTCACTTGGTTGTGATATAAAAAACTTTAAAAAGTTGATTTGGATGAAGACTTGGTTTTTAACAGTTGGTTTTAAGTGTGTGTTTCTTCAATTGAAAAGATGACAATCTTGAACTCTTAACAATAATTTTCTGAAAAGAAGATTATTTGTTTGCACATATGACTTGAGTCTTTAGTTCGCTACTTTAAGAAAATCTTTTTCTTGGTTTATCCCATGACAATGATACTCGAGGATTTATCTAAAGGTTATGTATCATGTCATAACTAACTTTAATTATATTATACTGCCTTTTGGTTTATAATTGATTTGTATCAAAAGATTGTCCGGTAATAAAAAATTTTCTTTCTTGTAAAGATCCATTTTGCAAATGTATGTATGTCCATTAGCAATCATTAAAAGATATTGGTGAGATTGATTGTAATCATAAAGTTTCCTCAACTTTTTGTTACTAATAATGTATTTGATGTTTAGTCAACGACTTATATTAGAAGGCCAAATGTATCATCTGAAAACCACTTTTGAATCATTAGAAAGCTAATTGTATCCAGTAGGAGTAGAACGATAGGAATGGGTGTCACTCTGCAACATGCTTGAATGTTTCAATCAGTCTTTTCAACTTCTCATTTCTTCCTTGTAGAGAAGAAGCGTTAATTTTAAAACTGCATAGTCTTATTGTTAACATGGGAAACTATACTTTGCTATCTCAGTTAGAGGGAAAAGGTATTTGAAATGAATTCTCATTTATACAACAGCTACATAAATTATAAATCTTGTTCAGAATTATCACATGTTCAACCTTCTATCCATATCTTTATGTTGATTTGTTGCTCTTATTTCATTGTACTATATTCAAAACTACACACATAGACACACACTCACTCTAGGAACGACTAAGTATTAGCAAATTTACTGAACCGTAATGTCTTCCTCAGCTTCTGCGCATGATTGATGATGGACAAGCGGTCGATATATCTGGTCTATCTGAGAAATCTTTAGTAAAATATCTACGAAAGCTATTCTTGTCCTTAAACCTCAATGAAAATCGGCGTTTAGTATTTTTGCTACCTTCTGATGTTCGTCCAACTCTGGAGGTTGTTGGAGCTGTTATACGGCCTAATAAAAAATCTCAAGATCCGGTTATTGATAAAGATGAAGTACATAACAATAATCTATGTTCTGAAAAACCAAATGAGGAACACAGACCTGATGATTTTGGCTCTAATCTTCCAGTTGCACAAGAAGACGTGCCAGCTCCTAAAAAGAGGTAAAGAGCACACATTTCTGTCTATCAATTTCAAATTGACATGTGACCGGCTGACCGCTTTAATATTAGATTGATTCTTTTTTTTTAATATTCCCTTTCTATTTTTTGGTTATACTATACAAATCTGTTATGAGTTTACAGGGTTATTGGACCTGCAATGCCATCTGCTGAATTGCTTGCTGCAGCAGCTAAATTAACTGAAGCAGAGGCTGAGTTAAGGTATGGTAATTTGTTTGTCCAGAAACTTTTGGGTCACAGCAATGACCTAAATTCAATTTCTTAAACATATTACTTTTTCTTTCTTTTTTTTCCTCTTTTTCCTGTCTTGATGTTACTTCTGTAAGTATACTTTTAGAACTTATATACAACATGGTGAATGTTAATGTAGGGAAGCTGAAATTGGTGAAGATGATGAACTATTTATTGGACCTCCGCCTCCTGCTGTGGTCAATGAGGCTGCATCTGCCAATGATGCAGAGCGCTTTGAGGAGGTATTGACTTGCTTTGCTTTTCAATCTAGTTTTTTCATTATCACTTTTCTTCATTAGATTTCAGTTTCGGAAACAATGTGTTAATAAACTTCCATACATATAGACATATGTATTTGTTGTTCACTTGATCTACTCTTTCTGTAAAACCATTAACATTTGCTCAATGTTGCAAAACTCGCTAGGCGGGAGCTGGGCGGTTGGCGGGGATTAGCAAGTACTTGGCCTAGGCGGGGAGTACTCAGGGAGTACTCGGATTGGAATTTTTTACATATAAATTTCAAAATTATATATACTACATGTTCATAAATACTCAAATATAAATATAATATTCATAGGATTCAAAACATATGTTTAGAAACACTAATATAATTGTTCAAAACATCAAATACCATTTCAAAACACTTTTGAACTTTAAAGTATCCAACACTGATCAAAAATCAAAGTGTGAACTATGAATTATTCAAGTTCAAATTTGAAAATATCAAAATAATACTCAAGACATAATGAAATATGAAGTATCCCTATGCGGTTAATGAAAAAATTTAAAAAAAATATTTTTTTGACTTCGTTGACTGCCTGACCGCCTAGAGCCGACTAGTGCCGCCTAGCCCCGACTTTGACCTAAAACCGAGGAATAAGTCCGAGTAGCCATTATTCTCCAAGGTTTATGGCCGACTACCGACTAGGCGCCTAGGCGGCCGACTTTTACAACACTACTTTGGATGTTGAGTGTGTGTCTGTGTATTGATGCGTGTTCTAGTATGTGGTTCAATGTGTGTGTGCTCTTTTTCGAAGTTTGGGTTTGAATGGTTGTTTTGGCAGTGTTGGTGGAAGCAGGTGGCAGTTGAGGGGTGGTGTTTGGTGGTGGTTGACAGAATGACAGCAATGGGTGGTGGTGTTAAATGGTGATGGTGAAGAAATTCAACATACTCAACCAAATTGATGACATTTATCTACTTCACCAAATTCATGTAGAACCTTCAACATAATTAACCAAATTCAAAAGCTTTTTACCAGGTTCTAATGGTAAGGCTATCAAAACTGAACCACCAAATTAAAGTTAAAATACCAAACAAGGACCAACAACTTATTAGCTTTTTGTGCGTGTGTTTAGAACCGCCTATCTATAGCACTGAAATACTTGCCAAGTTTTACTGTGGTGGACTAGTGGTTATACATAGACCAATATTTATAACAAAATTTTATTATTTGATACTTGAGAGCTTGATTCCTGGCTTTGATTCTATTTCAACATCTTCACAAGCACACAGAAAGAGTATTTTGAGTCTCAAATGGTGAACGCAAGATGATAGATTTTGCTACAAAGAAGATTGATACATTTCTCTTTGGGCTATGTGCTTAAGATATAGGTTGGTTATCTATCCTTCTGAATTCTGATGTATAACTTCAAAGTTTCCATAGGCTTGTAATCATACCCGTGTATAGCGAGTAGTAGAATCGTATGCCTGTTGTCCAACAATTTGGGGGTTTTGTTCTGGATTTTTATTAGGGTCTAGTTTGAATTATCTTGTTGCGTTGATGACATTCGTTTTGCTGCATCCATGAGGTGTGGATATTATACTGAAAAGCCACCCTTACTTCTGGTTATAACATTCTTTGGGTTGCCATTTGCGACCAATGTTTGGTTACTTGTGACCCAAAATCAGAGGGGTATTAACATCACAAACTTTTGGAAAGAACTAGGAAACATTTTGGATTATGTTTTTGTATCCTAGAATCCATCATTTGTTGTTTGAGTCCCGGATAAGATGTTGAGGAAGTAGATAAGATGTTGAGGAAGTAGAGACCGAATATACAATCCAGATCGTCTAACCGCAGACTTGTGGAGAGTAATAATGTTTTTAGGGCTTTCAGACTGTCGATGATAGCGACGAACAAAGGAGAGATTATTTCCGATGGTCGAGTTTTTTTTATGCAAGGATGTGAGGCAGTGAATGTTTATTCGGCTTCTTTTAATCTCTCGTAAAGCTCCAAACAAACGTCATGATCTAATTCATTAAGTTGAAAACAAACACCACTGTCATGGTAGACTTCATTTGACTTTTTAGTAGACTATGTGTTTGTTTGTTTTTCTTCCTTATTAAGTGTTATATGGATAAAGTGTCTGTTTGAATAAATGATGTCTGTGTGGAATAAGCAGTACTGTTATTTGTTTTATGTGTTGAATGAACTGTCTGAATAAAAAAAGAATAAAATCATTAACTTAAAGCGGAAAGTATCATCCTCTTAGCTTATTCTATTAAGTCATTCTTTCTGGATTAAGTAAAAAACAAACAATATGGTTACAACTTACCAGTTTAAGTCAAATCTATTAAGTTAATTAAGCCAAAACCAAACACCACCTATATCTTAAAAGTGCATACAGATTCGGGTCCCATTCCGGACTCAATTTGAGTTCACCAGTCCAAGATCCAAATTGTTTTTGCATTATGAAGTTCTACGTTCATATGAAAGTTCAAGTAAAAGGCCCAACTCACATCTTCAAAGAATCAAAGTGAGACCAGACCTGATCTAACTACTGTTTTTGATGGGTTATAATAAAATTTTGCTTCTACTAGATCTTGTGGATAACATACAAAAAAAAAAAAAAAAAAAAAACTTAAACGATATGAATCTAAAAGTCTAATATAAATGATTCAATCCTTAGATATTTTATTTTAAAATAGTTTAACCCATAAACTTTTTAACAATGTTTAGTCCTCAAGTTACATTTAGTATACATTTAATCCCCTAACTTTGGTTTAATCGGTTATTTTTTCTTAGATCAGCTTCTTTTATATATAGCCGGTTAGACTAGTTTCTATTATTTTTTCAAAATATGTTTTGATCTTCAAAATGGTTTATCTATGTTTTTTAGTGAACATTTTTAACTCCAAAGTCTCATTCTATTAGTGTTTTAACCCCAAATTTTCATTCTATAAATGTTGTAACCTCAAAAATTGAGTTAATCATCTTGTATTCCATAATCAACCACTACTTTGTGAGGGTTTCAATAGCAAGATGTTTAATTAATCGGACAATACACAAAATGAAAAATCGTTTAACTGATTGTCAAAGGTTACGAATCACGCACACACATCACAATCAATAATTCGTTTGCAAGTGTTTTTATCGATGTTGTTACAGGTTTGACGTGGATCACTAGAGAGGGTCAAATAGTTAAAACACATAGTATTTTTAAGAATTAACATATCTTATCTTAAATTCTAAAAAGTAATTTGTAAACTTTAATTCTTCACCATGACTCACCACTACACTCCTAGCTAATACAAACTAAAAGGTCTCAATGTGACAAAATAAAACAATATTAAATATGCTATCTTGTTATACTTTGGTATATATAGTATAATAGTAATCACCATGTGATGTTAGCTTTTTCTTATTTTATATTTTTACGGGGGATAAAATCAAAAAATAAAACGTCATATACAAATCATCTCTTTTTTAAATGTTTTTCAAGATGTTAGGACTATTTGCCAAAAAAATAAAAACGTTATCTATAAAGCATCTAGTGACGGATGTTTTTCCTTTATATATATATATATGGAAAAGTTCAAACGAGAACTGTTTTTCGTACGAGCGTGGGAGGATTGAGTGTGATGTAAGAAATTCATGGGTAAGCAATCCAATTAAATGAGGAGGAATTGGACGGCTAGGATTGGTTCTCGCAGTTCTCGTAAGAAAAATAGTTCCCGTTTGAACTTTTGCCTACATATATATTGGGGAGGGTTCAAACGAGAACTGTTTTCCGTACGAGAACTTCGAGAACCAATTATAGCCATTGATCAAAAAGATGCAGGGTCAAAATTAAAAAGTTATTAATGGATAACCTTAAACTAATCAAACTTATCATTAATTAATTAAGGGTAATTTAGACATTTTTACATTACCTCCACTTTTTTTAAACTAATATATCTATCAAACGAAAAGGAGTTAAATTGCGAAAATTATACCAAATTAACAAGAAAATTATGCTCTTTAATTTGAGACCGATCTTGCTATATTTTTTCAGAAAAAAAAATTCGTGCTTGCTGGGTTTTTTTAAACACAGGTCTCGACATATGCACATTTGCATATCTACATTTGTACTGGAAAAAACTAGACGCATATGTATATATGCACACGTGCATATATTTGCACATGTGCATATATTTGCACATGTGCATACGTCTGATACAAATACGTTAACTCCTTGTTTGAAAATTGGTGTACTTAGATTTTATATATACAAAAATTTCTCAATAGCAGCAAATTCATCGATAGTAAAAATTAACAACAAATGACATTTACTCTAAAATCATAGTTATAACACTCAGAAAAACTTTTCAAAAGCAACAAATATGAAATTAAAGCTTCTGTGCAGAACCAAATATAAATCATAGCTATGATACTTTAAGAACTTTGCCAATTTTTTTACGAAATGGTCGGGAAAAAGAATCAGCTTCATAAATGACCTACTCAATATCTGAAATTTTGCCTATTAATATTATGTCCAAACAAAGGGGTAAATCGAACTCCTCCATGTGCGCGTAGACAGGAGTATCGACGTAGATGGTGCGGGTGTGACGACAGGGCAAATCAAACAGATAAACCAGGGAAATGGTGTATGTGCGACAGAGAAGATGGCGTAGTAGGCTCAAATCCGTGCTCAAAACAGATCTCGATAGCAGATCCGCTATGGTGTTTTCCGACAATGACGACAAGAGATGGTGTATGTGTGAAGGAGAAGATGGTGTTAGTGGATGGCCACGGGTCGGAAAAGAGATGGTTCTGGTGGAGATGACGGTCTCAAAAAGAAAGAGTGTGAGGTTCCATTTAATTGAATATAGAAATGAAAATAGGATGTGGGTTAATTATCTTGGAAAGGACGACAAAGATGTGGAAGTATATACCAGACAAAGACATTTATGCCCTTCTTCATTTAAAATAAATAAAAAAGACAACAAATTAATTGATTGATCTACGTTAGTTCTCACAGTTCTCGTACTAAAAAAATTTTTCGTTTGAACCGCTCCCTATATATATATATATATTCTTGATTTAACATGGTACTTTACCTCATCACTTCACAAAAATCTCTGAAATTAATAATTCTAGAGACAAAGTAGCTTATAATACTTTAACATTTGGCAAAACCATGCATCGTATATAGAAAATTTTATAAATAAGAAATTAATAATATTTGTAATTTTACTAATTGGTGTCTTATTTTATATTTATGAGAAAAAAACTTGCTAGCTATAAATATATCATTACATATGGATGATGTCATAGCTTTGACACTTATGATATCATGCTTACGTTATTACTTTTCGATTTTTCGCCAATCAACAAGTATATAATAATGTGTAGCTGATCCAATTCAATCTTGTGGCACACCTCACTTTACTCACCCAAACCACCTGCCCAAACTAAGAACGATGCAGGGTTCAGGCAAGCTGCTCGTAAATGAAGCCAGGGATCCGGTTCCACCAAGAGGCTCGGTCATAAAAGAGATTGTGAAAGACATAGTCACTAGTTGTGGTGGCAAAAAAGCAACATAGCTAGCGATCGAGCCGTTGGTGCGCGCATAACTCCCGATCGACCAAATCGTTTAGATATGAAGCCCCCGTCCATGTACATACCCGTTAAGTGATATGATGTATCTAGATCAGCATGTTTTGCCTTGATCAGGTTTTTTTTCTTCCGAGTGTTCTAGTTGTGATGGTGAAATAAAAGTATGTACTTTTGTTTCCTGTAACTTGAAGAAAATCATGATCCAAATATTAGCTTTTCATGTTATTAACTTTCTACTTATTCTCTTTTTTATTAAATCAAACTCGACAAGTGTCAAAAAAAAATGAATTAATAGTTTTTATATGTCATTATTTAATAAGTAAAATGATGAAATACGGGTATTTAGTAGAGATAATCCAATTTTTCTTATTAACACGGTTGTTACCATTTTTGTAGTGAATTAAAATTTTGCTGTTTTGGGTTAATTTGTGAGGAAATGATCGATAAAGTTAATATCATATAACTTATGTGATGTTCGTCTTACAAAGCCCTTTAAATGAAAGGTAATTTAGTAATTTCAATATTTGTTCGTTAAATGGTTTGCGAATTTAACGTCATCCAAGTTATGTGGTATAATCCTATACGTAAAATGATCTGTTTAACAACAAAAAGGAAGTTAGACAAAGAGCTTCGGAATAATTATTACCTCTGCCTAATAACTTAAATTATATTAATAATCACTACACATAAACCAAGTAAAAAGAGTTGCACTTTGATCTAAATTCTTGTCTATTTCAAGATTATAACTCAAGGAAAATATGGTGTTGAGCATACCCATCTACCGACTAGAAGTGAGTTACATGACCATTTGTCGTGAAAAATTCTTACAGATTAACATTCAAATTAGACAAATATACTCCGGCTTTTGTTAACCAGGTTCCCGCTTTCCTAGGATTAGCAATTAAATTGGTTTCACAACCTGATAAATCAAGTAAACTTTTAATAACTTTTGCCCACAAGGCATGATCATCAAATTTCAACCTCCACCACAATTTTACTAATAACGCAATATTAATTAGCGGTCAATAGACATCTAATTCCAAGCCCGCAAAGGTTTTTAGGAGCCACAATTACTTGTCAATTAACCCAACAAATTTTAGAATTTCCTGAATTGTTTGTTCTTTAAATAAATTTTCTTCTCAACTTTTCTGTTGCATCAATTATCTTTATAGGCGTCTTGTATAATGAGAAGAAGTAAAGTGGGATACTTCCTAACACCGATTTGAAGATAGTGATTCTACCTCCAAATGAAAAGTTTTTAGTTTTCAAATTGGAAAGTTTAGAACTCACCTTGTCTATAACTGGTTGCCAGTTCCTTGCAAGGTTCGTGTTGGCTCCTACCGTGATTCCCAAGTATGTGAATGGAAGTTTCGCACTGTCACATTTTAAAAAGGTGGATAGATTTTGAACTTCATCTTCATGAACTCTGATTCCAAAAACTTTTCTTTTGGCAAAATTCACCTTTAATCCCGAAGCCATATGAAAACAGCTGAGTAATGTTTTCAAATTCACCACATTGTTAGTATTCCACCCGCCAAAAAAAATAATTTGCCAGCAAATAAAAATTGAGACAACATAGGATGATTATTAGGAAAAGAAATTCCTTGAAAACGCTCCCTATTAACTACTTCACTCATGGCAACATGCAAACCTTCCATTACAAGGATAAATAAAAAGGCAGAAAGGAGTCCTTATCGGAAGAAAGTCGTTGATTAGGGCTTCTATTCGTGAGAATGAACGACCATTAGGGAGTCGGAACAAAGTCGTTAATTTGATCTTCGACGTGCACACACCACAACCGACGATTCGTGTTGCCAGAATAAAGTCATCAATTAGGGCGTCAAAGGATTAGAGAGGGCGTCAGAGTTACAAAAATAGAGAGTGAGACGACTAGAGTAGGGGTGGGGGCATAAACACAGAAGGCGGGTTGGGTATTATATTTTTTTGGTTTTTTTATTTTTAATTAATTGTAAGTGTACAATAGTCTTTTTGTAACATTTAACTAACCTCCGTTAGTTTTAGCATAGTTAGAGACAATGAGTGAAACAAAACGTAAATAAAAAAGTGTGATTAAAAGTTATTGATGTAAATTTAAAATGACTTGCGAGTGAAATTAATATGACAATAATAAAACAAGAAAGTAAGAGTTAAAAGGTGAATGGTGATCGTAATAACTAATAACTAATATTAAAAAAGTTTAAATTCTGAAAAGGTTTTTTTTGTCAATTGATATAAATGTCTTCTTTATAGACATTATTACTCTTATGCATTAACTTTAAACCTTAATGTGGGTTTTTATTTGAACCTTTTGTAGATTTAAATTGAAATGTGATGTATATGAATGTGTGTTTTGTATTGAAAACTATAATTAGTTAATATGACATGTCTGATATATAAAAGAAAGAAGGTCTAAATAATTTGTTGATTGGATATGAATTACCATAAATATAAAGATACATTTTTGAAGATATCAAAGTGGGGATAGACTTTCAATTCTATCACAACCTTGCACGTGTAACAAGGCTACAAATGACCTAAGGACCACGATTAGACACGCACATGACCAAATATACAAAAAGTGGTGCCCATGAAAGCCTAGTTTTGTCTTCGGTCTACCATGGTAGGGCTCAATGGCATCAAGTCCTTTAGAGATACACCCAACATTTAGAACACTTTAAATTAAGGCGGCGCATCCCTCGATATTATCACATCGTGTGAAACTATTTGGAACCACTTTATCGTCTAATTTGATCCCGCTGATATGACGTATGTGGATGTATGACTTGTATTGAAAACCGTAATTAATTAACGTAACATGTGTGGTATGTGAAAGGGAAGAGGTCGAAATAGTAGCATCCTATTACATCCTCTTACACATGCTTTTCCCTCTGATATACTAACCATCACACAATTATCATAAGCCTCCTTCTTATACACCGACAACAACTTAAAAAGTAAACTCGAGATCTTCAATAACGTGTCACGGTGGGGCAATCGGGGTGATCGCTCTAGTGGTGGCATGTGGTAATTCCGTTATCGGCATTTACTTAACTATATAAAAAGTTAATTATTTAATCAACGGGTAGTTTTAAAAGAATATCAGAGTGTTAAATTCCTATTTATTATGTTTATTATGTTATATTATATTATATTATTATTTTAGTAAGTATGAGTAGTTTAATAGTCAAGTGTCATTATCACACATAGGATTAGTTTAGGTTAAAAACTGAAACTACCTACAAGCTATAAATAGGAGTTTGTAACACTAATATTTCTAAGCTTTCGTTAATACGATTCATATAAGAGAATTCTCGTTTATACGCATACATACTATAGTTTATATTATTGTGCTGATTGTTTCAATTACTCGTTTATACGCATACATACTAGAGTTTATATTATTGTACTGATCACAACAAATGGTGAGTCGTTTTATGCACAAAGAAAGATAAAAACTTCATAACAAAAAGTAGAGTATTTAAATAAAATTAATTCTAAGCATGCTACCAAATTAAGGACACAGATATACAATGTAAAGATTACGCTGTTGAGATTAATATAATTGTTAGAGAACGAACTATATTGTACTATAATATTAAAGAATTGGAGGACAACCTTCGCAAAACAGACTACCATTTTTCTTAATAAGAAAAACGATCTCTGCATATTCTAATGAGCTTTTACGATTGCAAAAACTACAAAGAATTTACTAATTGCAAAAAGGAAAACAATATCTGCATATTCTAATTAGGGAAATCGTTATGATGCTTAAATAGATAGTTGTTATTTTAGTTATGTATAATTTTAAAATGAACATAAAGGATGAGATTGTTAGATATTTATTTATTGTGTTTATTATATTTTTAGTAATGTTAGTTTATAGTTAAGTGTCATTATCACATATGACATAGTTTATGATAGAAATTGAAAATACCTACAAAGTATAAATAGGAGTTTGTAATCCTAATATTTCTAAGATTTCATTCACACGATTCATTTTAGAGAACTCTTTTTTTTATATACACATACATACTAGAGTTCATATTATTGTGTTCGTTACTTCAATTACTAATTCATACCAAATCGACTTAAACCTTCACAGAACAACTTCAGACCCACCTTTAGTGCAATACTCATTTAATAAAGGTCTTATTCTTTTATCAGTATTACTAGATTAAATGTCATGTGATACACGGATTGGTTTAAACGATAATAAATATTAAACATTAATAAAAATATATTAAATAATAATAAAACACGAATTAAATGAGAATTTAAAAAATGACGACGTACCACGTCAACACTCTAATCAGTAGTGGAAACATCGACGCGAGTGGGAGTGCAGATTTGACGGCAGAAACGTGGTATCATGATATGAAGATATGTGGTTGTATTTCTTATATAAATCATCAATCATTATTGTTACAATTAAGGGTAATAAAGTTAAACGTTACTGGTTATAATTAAAAAGGAATTTAAAATGATTATAAAATATTTTAGAATGATAAAACTAAGAATTTGGTTAATTATG
>JAUEJL010092265.1:0-14098 GCA_032274825.1 Drosophyllum lusitanicum
GTTAATATAATTTAGTTTAGTGTACTTTATAATTGTATGAATTTTTGCATTATGATACTTTATTATTTTATAATTGTGTTAGTACTTGGATTAAGTACATAACTTAGTTAAAAATTCGAATTGTAATACTAGTAGATATAACCTGGAGAGTGGTGTCTAGAATAGTCACGATCGGCTTGTGGTTGTTAGATTTCCTAAAGGTTTTATACCGAAAGCATCCTGCCCCCCGACTGACTTGCGTGACCACTCTTTGCTTGGTAGTCAAAAGTATTACTATAGAATTAATAACTATAAAAATGTATGTAATTCAAATTCTAATAATAATCTTTCAAAAAATTAGATCTTGTGCTGGCAAAGAACGACCGCCTCGGTTGATAGTCAAATACAAGTTGATGGTCAAATATGGTGTTACGATGCCGCTCTAGCTCAAGATTTATGTATGCACTTAGTAATACAAGAAGCATTACCATTTGATTTCTTCACCCGCCTAAGAGTAATAGCTTTTATAAAAAAAGCTTTACAACTGCAATGGTGCGCTGTAAGTCGAACAACCCTTAGACGTAAAACTATGAAAAAGTAGAAACAAATTTATCGTGACTTAAAGGAGCTAAATTCGATGGTCGAGTTTGCTTAACCACCAACATTTGGACCGCTCCACATACTACCAACTTATCATTCATTTGTATCACGGTATATTGGATAGATCCTAAAACATGGTTTATGCAAAAACATATTGTTGCTTTTGAAAACTTTCCTCACCCGCACGGGGGGTGAACAAATATATGATATTTTGATTAGAATTTTTAACGGTTTTCAAATTACTGAGAAGGTGCTTTTTAATAACCCTAGATAATGCAAGCAACAATACAAATGCTATGGGTCGATTGAAACGAGTTTTAAACCCAATATGTAATGGAGAATTTTTGCATGTACGTTGTTGTAGTCATATTTTCAACCTTGCGGTCCAAAAGGGTTTGGCGGTTATTGAAACCCGTTTTGTGAAATTTAGAAGATTAAATGATGCAATTTTTAAAATGGGACCTATTGCATTCGAAAAATATAAATATTTTTGTATGTAAAAAAAAGAAGATGTTTGAAAAACTTGCAAGATACGGCCATAAGATGGAACTCGACTTATCTAATCATCGGGCGTTTAATACAACAAAATGATTTAGTTACCCAATATCATCGAGAACACCTATCTCATTTAAATGATGTAATTTTAGAAGTTGATTGGGATCTTCTTTCAGAGTTACACACCATTTTGGGAGTTTTATATCAAGCGACATTGATGCTATCACAATCATATTTTCCAACATCTCACGTCGCTTTGATATGTGTTTGTGAAATTATAAAAATAGTATCGAGTTTTGGTTCTTTGGATCCCGATTGGGATGCAATTACTACAGAAATGTTTACTACTCTTACAAAATATTTCAATGAATTTCCATCAATCTTTTTGCTTGCTTCGGCATTAAACCCTCTTGTTAATTTTAAGGGTGTAGCCAATTCTTTAAGTACTATCTGGAATGCTTTAGGTCAAAGTGACACAAAAATTACCGCAAATATAACAACATTTGAAAACTATGTTAAAGAATTATATAATGTATATGAAATTGAATCTATGTCACGAGGCAAATTGCTTCCACCCCGAGGTCATCATCTTCACAAATGTCAGGTTAAGAAATCCTTCAACGATTGGGACGTCTTAGTTTCAAGACATATCTCAATCGAAACGGGCAAGAGTTCAATCGTCCTTAAATGAACTTTCTATATACTGTAACCCCCAAAGAGTTTACACAATTTGATGTTTTAAAATGGTGGCAAGAAAGAGAAAAAGTTGGTCAATTTAAGATCCTAGCCTCTATGGCTAGAGACGGACTAACGGTCCAAGCTAGTAGCGTAGCTTCGGAATGTTGTTTTTCTCTTAGTGGCAGGATTTTAAGCGCACGACAGTGTATGTTGACGCAAGAGTCGGTGCAAATGAGCGTGATCTTAAGGATTATTATGATTCTATGAAAAGACGTCAAAACGATGCAGATCTTGAAGAAAGCTTGACTCATATGGAGGAGGAGATTCTAGAAGATGAAATGGAGAATGCACTTGCTTCAGGAACATCGAACACTAACACCGAACCCGATTTTGAAGAACCCGACGAAGATTATGTTGACGACACTCAAAATAGAAATGTCCGAGGTTCATCGTCCAACGTCAACTCAAATGAAGTCGTCCAATATGGACATGCCGATGATGCCTACAACTATTGGAATTTCAATCCCTACTTTACGTTTTAGTAGTTGTATCGCAATACTTTGTCACATTATTTATTTCGAACAATATGTATTTTAATTTTGAAGAACATTTAGTTATTTTCAACAATATGTAATTTTATTTCATACAAGTGCACAATCATTAAAATTTTCAATAACATGAGCGTATCTTTTTAACAATTATATATATTTATGACATGCGATTTTTTTCAATTTAATTGTCAAAAATTTTTAACGAAAAGGAAACCGAAAACCGAAAATATCTTAACCGAAACTTAAAATATAAGGCCAGAAATGTCTAAACCGAACCGAAAAATATCCGAATAAAAACCAGACTGGTCTGGACAGAAGTCGGACCGGTCCGGACGAGGACTGGTCCGAAAAAAGACTAGACTGTCCGACCGAAATTATCTTACGCGAGGACCGGTCCGCCAAGGAGCGGACCAGCCCCGGATTGGACCGCTCGGGGTTGGACCGATCCCGAAAGAGTCCAGGACCGTTTTTGTTCACCTCTAATAGTTATAGGACCATTTAGCTCATTAACTTTATTAATGACCTATTTTCTAAGAAAAAACCATTTAAAATTATAATATTCGATTTTTGGGTTGATAATTATTATTTATAAAATTATTTTGTGATTGTTAGTTTATAAGTAAGCTGTAATCATGGTTAATGTGATTTATGATTAATTTATTATAGTTTTGTCCATTAACTTTATTTATAGTTTTAATTTTAATATTTTATCATAAATCTATCCATTAAAATTATTTTCGTTGTATATACAAATACCAAATGGTTATGAGATGTATTAAGTGATTCGTATGGTTGTAGGTTTCTATGTCTTAGTCAATATATGAATAGATTTAGGAGTAGAATTAAAAGGGGGTAAAATCATAGAATAGTAACCAAGTTTGAAAACTGTTCCATTAAGGTCATTCTCTCTTTTATTTCACATTATGAAATAACCCATGAGCGACCTTGATAAAACAGTTTTCAAACTTGTTTACTATTCTGAAATTAAAAGGATGTGTATTTATAAAAAAGTATATATAAATGACTGTAGCTTTTTACCCTTTTAATCCATTTATTTTTAAGACAGGCAATTTATGGGTCGATACGAAACTGATCCGAATCAGACATGAAAAAAGTGACACAAACCTGAAACGAGTTAATAGCGGGTTGACATGAAAATAAATGGGTCAAGTTAGGGTCAAACCGACAACCCGAAATGACCCGTTTAAGTGTAAAACTATAACATTTTAAAATTTTCTTTAATACTTTAAATTTAAATAGTGAAAAAAAGATTGTGAATTTAAATAAAAGAGTGACATCTTCGGGAAATAAAACCCGCCAAACAAAAGTACAAAACCCTTAAACGTTAAAAACTCAAAATACACAATAAAAGATTTACAGTTAAAACAATAATACCTTATTTTGGTATTTGTTATTTTGAATATATGATTTTGGTACTTTTATATTTGATTATTTGATAGGTGATACTTTAGTATTTTGAAAAGATTCATAATTCTATTTAGTGATGAATAATTTTAAATTATTAGGTTGTTCAATGAAATTATTTATTGGTACGTGATAGAATAGTAATACATCATAGTTTTTATTATATTCGTTTATATAAGTTGAATAAAAAAGTAAAATCAAAATTTGAATCTAACCGAAATAAATGCCGAATTTAAAGTTCGAATACAATCGAAACAAACATTGATTATTGAAGTTAGAATATAAACGAAAATCATTTTCGAAATTCTTACTGAAAGTTGGAAAACAAACATGGAATTTGAAATATTGATAAAGAAAATCGTACTCGAAAACCATATTCAAAAACCGAAAATTCTCATTGATGACTTTTGACTCGAAGGTCGACACAAATAAAACTAACATGACTTGAACCTAACACGAAAATAAATGGTTTGAAATCGGGTCGACACGAAACCAACCCGAACCTAACCCGAATTGACAGCCTTGGTTAGTAACTTGGTACCTCACTATTTCGTTTTGTACCATATATATGTGTACATTTTTTAAGAACCAGTGAGATACCCGCGCAATGCGGCGCTGACAATCAAAGAAGAATGACGGTGAATATTTGTATTGACGAGGATGGAGGAGTAATGATGCTTGCAAATAAAGCCTAAATGTTATAATAAATCTGATATAATTTAAGTAGTATTATTCATCAAATTTATGTTATATAAAAGTTTTTATTTAGTAGTGTGATAATATTGTTTATACACTTTTACTTAAAAACAATATGAGACGGTACAACTGTACAAATAATACTAATTTATATGTTGAACTTGAAGATCATATGTACTATTTAAAACTTATATCGTTTTCGTGTTAGCCAATGATAGAATATATGTGTAGACACTAAAAAAATTGATGTATATGTTTTTAGAGAAAAATAAATTATAATTTGTTGCAATCAAGACATTTATTTGTTAAAAGAGAGAAAGAGAGGAAATGTTTAATGAATTGATTGATGAGATTGATGTAAATAAAATTAAGGGTGGAGATTTAGTTTTGATTGAAAAATTAAAAACTCTTAATTTTTAAAAAAGAAAGAGTGTTGTATACTTAATATAGTAGTATAGATATAGATAAAGCTCCCAAGATCAAGGCATGGTTGAACTACTGAACGAGCTGGAAGTTGATGATCAATAGACCAATTAAGTAAGAAATGATCTAAAACAACTTACCGAGGCCATTTAGTCCTCCAGCATAAACGCTTAGTAGGCCTGGAAAGGACGACTTTGGAAGAGCTTAGGAGACATCATATATTGTTCATACTAGTGAAGCGTTTTCCTACCTTTTTTTTTTAATTTGTTTGAAGATACACATTTTGTTTCTATTATTCTCTCAAATCAAACATACTATTGAGAATTATTCCAACTAGCTTCACACTTGTAACGAATATTACAAATGCCAAGAAAAACAATTTGGGATTGCATACGTTTCAACATGAAATTGTAACACTTTTCGTGCATATAAGCACAGACATAAATTGTCAAAACTGACATGTATCTAAGATGTCCATCGATCTTTCTTTGGACTAAATATGCTTCGTCCGTATGTCGAGTAGATTAGCTCTATTAGCAACGGAAATTGCAACCAACCAAACAGAACTATAGGAATACATGACATTATAACAAGTGGAGCCGCGATCCATGTAACTTTATCTCGAAGCACAAGTGCAAGAGTCGCACTAAATGCTATCATAGTAGTCGCTAATGACACAAATAAAGACACGAGTCCGATTGTCATTCTTTTTGGTAAGTTATAAAGGAAGTCGTCTTCTGCAAAACGTGCAGTAAGTATCCCTAAGAACATCAACACCGAAGCAGTCGAAGAAAATAGCGCGATGGCATCTGATATGATAAAAAGCATAAATGTTCCTTCATCTAAGAACAACGGTTTTCCGTCATCTTGGTTTCCACCTGGAAGCGTGAAGGCACCTGCAAACGCCATTGTGATTATGAGCGTTGCAACAACGGTAGATGAAGCTGACACATCTTTCATCCATTGTTGTGCCTCAATAAGCAAGTCCTTATGTTCCTCCCTGAAAATCATTTTTGGGGTTTTCTTGTTTTTGTTTAAAGCTGTTTTATACAAGGGGTCTACAAAATTCTCGACTTCCTGCACAAAGTTAAGTGATAGATACTGTTAGCAGCAAAAATAAAACAATTATGATAGGGAGTTCTTGGTGTTCAAAGAGAGCACATTAAAAATTTGAGAACTTTACAAAAAAGATATTTAGTAACACTTGTGAAAAAATTGTCACCAAGGTATGGTGTAGAATTAATTTGTAAAGATTAAGAAATGCAGAAAGAGATTTGAACTTATTCTGATATAATATTTTTCTAAAAAAGATATTGTATATGAGGCAAGTCTATTTAATACTCTTCTTAAGAAACTGTCACTAATTATAGTGACTCCTTTGTGTCACTAAAAATTTATATTTGGTAATGTATCAAGTTGATATAATTAGGATAGTTGATTGTAAAAAGTCAAAGGTTGTGTTGATTTATTGGGGCGAAAGTCAGATTTTGGGCAGTTAAAATGCCCCTATCGATTATGCCACTATGAAGGGGGTGTGTTCCCTTGTTTATGTTTTTTAGTTGCCTATTAATAGGTGTATGTATGAGTCAAAAAGTGTGTGTATGATACACCAAATTCAGTGGAATAATCAGTTTTCTTAGTTTCTCTTCTCTAATTTCCAGCAAATAGTATCAGAGCAAGAAGGAAACAAAAAAGAAGAAATTAGAGAAGGAATATCTTTGTGGGATCGATGTCAACCAGAAGAAATATCTTTGTGGGATCGATTGTTAAAAAAAGAAGGTTCCTTTGTCGAATGCAATCAGAAAAAGAACAAAGTCTTAGTGGGTATTCAATTCATCAAGGAAACAAATAAGAAGGTTACTTGCGGCATCGAGAAAGTAAAAAACAGAGATTGTTGTCGAGAATTGTTTCTGAAAAAAAGGGAACAAAATCAGATGTGGATTGTTGTGTTCATCAAGAGGAAAAGAACAAGAGATTAAAATTGTTATTGTGTTTCATCGAGATTTCTTATCGTGTGTATGGTTCTACTGCAAAAAGAAAGAAAGAACAATTTTTGTCGGTATCAATCAAGAAGAAAGCCAAAAAGACAGTGGATGTGAGGGACTGCAAATTTACAAAAGAAAAAAAAAAGGTTGTGGGTGTCGATATGGACATAAACAAAGAAGAACAAAGTCTGGGTTTTTGTTGTAATCCTCGAAGGCAGAAGAACAGGTTTCGTTAGATTCTTTTTGTAGAGACTGTCAAGTGTAATGAATAAACCTGATGAAAAGATTCTTGTAGGATTGGTGATTAAAGAAGATGATTGTTTGATGTATGAGTGTTCAAGATTAGAAGATTTTGAACACAATTATTGGCGATTTAACTAAAGAATGTGGTGATATGCAAGATGAAAAGATTTTGCACAGTTTTTTGGTGATGTTTTTTTAGAAACTACAGATGATGCTCTTCTAAAGATGTGATGAAGATTAAGATTGAAGACTAATATGGCTAAAGGCCAGGGGAATATGGAATTATAAGCCATATATCAGTTTCCTGTGTTTCTCTTCTTTGATTTCCAACATTACCTTGTACCATTGAAGCTCTCGTTGCATTTGCAAGGCTGCACCAGTCACAACATTAAGTCGATGGGGTGGGGCCAGCTTTGCGGCTTTGTGTAACGAGTTCTCTTTTTCATCTTTATCAACAAGAGTTGCTTGGGTTACCTTGTGAACAGATGATTGAAATAGAATATTGTACACTTGTTCTTGGCGTTGTGCAATAGCTTCAAGAGACAAGTCAAACCCTTTATCTGTGTACCAAATTATATCAGGGTAGGTTGCAATGCACTCTTTGACTACTTCCGGAGTCCCATATTGGACCGCTGCAGACGTTGCAGATCCTAAGATCTTCCAAGTAACGTCATGATCAGCTTTTTTTATGACGCTAGTACAAATTCGTCTGGTGAGTAGCTTGCTCTGGCAATGTATTACTTTGAGATCATGGATGTTCTTTATTGATGGAGCTAGAGAAAACGACATAAAATAATTCAAAGAGAAATAATAATAAATTGAAAATTAAAAATAAAACCTGCAATTATCTATTCATTATCATACCTATGTAGCGAAAGACACTCCAAAATCCAGTCGTAACCTGTTCAAGTGAGAGACAAAGTCCAAAAGGATGTAAAAGTATAAATAGAGCTATCTTACACTATTTGGAGTACATGGGTTGCCATGATTATAAATTTATAATGTTAGGTTCCTGTTAACTTAATTAGCGACAAGACGAGGGGCATTTTTGCGATATATGCATAGTATTATAATTAGGGAATATATAAGATATATATTTTTAGCAGCATCTTCATACTAACAAACACTTTCACGAGGGTCATGTTATTCATTTAATCATTTACTCATTTAAGTGACTGTGATTGAGAAACACCAATTATAGTTGCTTTTAGCTGCACAAGTACATACTTTTCTCTTAAAAATTAATTCTTAGAAAAGAACAATTGTAGAGAGCTTTACCTTATTGAAAACCTTTAAGAAAAGGTTGACTTCCATTGCTTCTTGCCTCTTCTCGTTCATAGGTATAACTTGTATCAATATAACACAACGAATCAAAACCAACAAACAACTGTTCCATGATTAAAAACCTATCTAATTATAATTCCTGAACTCGCAAATTCGTAGAGAGAGAGGGAGAGATTTACGTAAATAAATGAATTGGCTCCAAAATGCAAGCGTTCCTCGGCTAGGAAAAAGTTCTGGTTTAGTAGCTAATACTTCCAAAGCCGTCCTAGAGATCCCGTCGTCTTCAAAAACGATGTCTGGGTGTTTAGCGACTATTTCTAACGCTATGTCTGCCAATAAATAAGAAAGCCCAATGTTAAGATCGACAGGCGGGTCAACCGGATTTTCAAAATTCTAAAATTTTTAAAACTATATATGCATGTGTGTGTATATATATGTATGTATATAAACTTGAAAGTAATTACTACTCTGTTAAGAAACTAAATAATCTATCAAGCATAAATGAAAATTCTATTGAGACCGTTATGTGAACTCAATGGAGGTTTCAGCTCGAAGGACAGTCGTGTTAGAATCGCAACCAGGGAACGACCAACAATATTGTCCACTTTGGGTTGTCCCTCACGGCTTTAAAACACATCTTTGGTAGGAGTAAGATCTCCTTTTCTTATAAGGAAGAAGAATCCCCCTTGCCTCACCAATGTGGGATGCTCCTGCATTGCTACAGGAATGATGGGTTTAAGAGTCGCGGATTTGACCGGCTTGAGGGATGGATAAGCCCCAAAAACCCAACATCCCCCCACATTGTTGTGGCCCCTAGCTCTCATACCAATTGTTAAGATCGCAACCAGGGAACCGACCAATGATATTCTTCGCTTTGGGTTGTCCCTCACGGCTTTAAAATGCGTCATTGGGTAGGAGTAAGATCTCCCCTCCTTAAAAGGAGGAAGAATCCTCTTTGCCTCACCAATGTGGTATGATTCTGCATTGCTACAGGAGGGGTGGGTTTAAGAGTCGCAGATTTGACTGACTCGAGGGATGGATAAGCCCTATAAACCCAATGAGTAGCATGTCGAATATAAACTGTTGTCTCACACTGGTTGGAGATGGCAGAGGACAAAAGCCGACGTTGACTGTCGAGAGGGGTTAACAACTCGTTTTTAGGGTTTGTGTCGGGTGAGGGTTTAAAAGTGTCAACTGTTAAGGTGACTAAATCGCATAACTTTTATGTTTTAAAAAAATATTAAAATAAAAAAACGGGTCAACTCGGGTCAACCGGTTCAAGTATAAACCCGGACGGATCAATGCGGGTCAGAAATAATCAAAAACCCGGTGTACAACCATAACCCCGTGATAAAAAACCGGGCAGGTTCAACCATAAACCCAATCTCCTCACCGGGTCAGGGTCAACCCCGGTTTTAAAACCTAACTTAGCACAACACAAATATAACACGTTACTAAAAAAAATATTATAGAGACATGTACATATGGTAACTCATTAGTAAAGGTTTAAAACTTGCATCTCGACTATAGTTTGTATACATGTCCCAAACTACTAAACTACTCTCACGGGACTACTCGATCCCAGGAGATTAAGGGTCGGTTGATTTTTGTGAAAGGATGGTAAAAACAATTCTTTAATCTACACTTTTTAAAAAGTGTCGGCAAAAGATATTGCATATATGAAAATTTTATGAAATTAAAATAATTTCTCACAAAAGTCGAAATATATTTTGAACACTTATTTTTAGGCGTCAATATATATAGGTTTTTTACCGAAGACATCCATCTTTACCTGCACTTGTTTGTATGCAGGGTGAATACTTGGACATCGTGGGGATTTAAGTTTTTAATTTACCAAGACTTTTCTCTAGATGTATATCTTTAGTGACACTTTTTATTGTGTCACTAAATAATTTTCTTGTATTGACTCTACATACCGAGGAATCCAGCAAGAATTGTGAGAGTAATAAGATTGCCACCAGCAACTCCAGAGTACAAGCTACTCCCTTCCTCCTCAGGGAGTAGATCTGTACTCACCTCCAACAAATATCGAAGAGTACCCTTGTTTTGATGCCAAGCAGCCAAAGTCAACGGCGTATAACCATTTGCATTTGGTACTTGAGTCATATGTCGGTTTTGATCCACCAAAATCATTGCATCAGTTGTGTTGCCAATTTTAGCAGCACGGTGAAGCGGGTTGTCGCCATCATTGCTAGTCAAAAATAGTTGATCAGTGAAACCAATGGTGACAATACGCTCCACCAACTGTTTGACGAATCGATGGGAGTTATTTGTTCCCACGGCTATCATTAATGGTGTTTCCCCCAAGTAATTGATCTGTTTTGTCATTAGTTCAGGCTGTTTTTCAAAGATTAGGCTTACGGAATCCCAATCGTCGCTTAGTGCGGCTTTGTGAATAGGAAGATGGGTGATTACATGGTTGTATTTCATTCTGGCTGAGTTTGTATCACACCACAAAAGTCACAAGAAAATGGTTTCAATGGCGTTTCGATTCAATGTTCGTGTATTTATAGCTTTCAAAGAATAAACATAGGATTGGTAGACCAAAAGTCAACCTAACATGTTAAAGATATGTTTGGTTTTTAAGGTGATCAATATTATATGGCTACTGTTTATTAAAATCGTTTCTGAAAAAAGCTACCAACTTCATTGTGAATTGTGACATAATACAACTACCATGATTTCCCATTGTTTAAGTGGACTTTATATTTATTTTATTAAAATTATACTAAATGATAGAGTAAAATTTTAAATTTCCTTTTAGAATCAATTTACAAGTTTGGTTTTTAAGTTTCGAAAATACATTAATATTTTTTACTTTGAAATGTTGGTTCAGCTTTGGTGTCTAAGTCCATTATTAGTATTAATCGAAGAGGATTACAATTAAGACAATAAGGTTAAGCTTTTATAGGTTATAATTAAAAAGAATTTAAAATATTAGAAAATATTTTAAATTATCAAAAATTTTTTTGGTTAAATACGATATTTTGAAATGTTATAAAGAATAAATATGATATTCATAAATTAGTGTGCACAAATACATACTATATTTTAAGATTAATTAAGAATGGTATATATGAAATTTTCTATAAAATTTTTGATTCAAATTAAAGTCACAAATAAAAAACAAAATTGAATTTCAATTTTTACAAAAATGAATTATCAAATATTATACAACTAAAAATGTTTTTTTAAATGAAAAAACTAGTATCGTATAAAAAAATTTGATTCAAATCGATCTTTTATTTATTATAACGTACGTACTTTTTTTTTAAAGGGCAAATTGAATTAATATGCAATAAAATTTGTCTTAGTTACCATTGTATACAACCAACTTTATTATTTTAAAAACAATACAATTAACTTTCATAATTCTCATTGTATGCAAATAACTTTTTTATGTGTCTATTGTTTAATTATCACTGTATACAATAAACTTTGTCATAACTTCCATAGTATACAACAATTTGCATACAATATGAGGATTATGAACGTTAGTTGAAATATTTTAAGAAAATAAAGTTCATTATATATAATGACAACTAAAACAAAGTTCATCGTGTTTTAGTGAAGTTTACCATTTTTTAAATTCATACTCTGAATATCAAAAATTTATTCCCACATTTATCATTGACGTTGACCAAAAGTTAACGTAAGATGTTGAAGATTCTTTGTTTTTAACGGAAAATCGTATATGGCTGCTGTTTTATTAAAACCTTTTCTCAAAGAAAAAACTACCAACTTGTTTCACTTGCAGCCACCATGATTTCCCATATATTTATTTAATAGGACCTTTAGAAATATATCCAAAAGGGCAAGTAGAAGAGGATAACTCTTTCTTTGTATTCGATCAATTTTGTAATTGTCTAAGGTTTTCAGTGACGTGTGTTTTTGTTTCGAGTCCAAGACATCACAATCTACGACTTGCAAAATGTGATGTTATTGGTGCACTTACATTGTATATATAACTTTCTTTTTAATAATTGTTGACCACTTGTAGTGGTAGGTGACGAGCTTGTCATGGAAGTCTTATACCCGGATTTCCGGAAATTATATAAGAAAATAATTACGAATATTTTATTGCCATTATTATTTGAGTTGCAATTTATTTATAGGATTAAAGTTGATTATTTGGCTTGGATGATTATTTAGCCTAGTAAATAAATGAGTATTGTATTATTTTCTTGTAGGGCTAGTTGAGTGAAGAGATAGAAGGAAGGCATTTAAGAATAAGCCTTTTGGGCTTAGAAATTGTTTGACTATTGGGCTTAAAAGCCTTCTTGGAGATGTGTATAAATAAGAGATTAGGGCTTAGCCATGGTGGCTACTATTCCATTGAGAAAGAAAGCAGAGAAGCTATGTGTGCTTGAGGTCGAGAAAGAGAAACATAGAGAGAGAGCTAGAACCTTTGTTTTTATTGCAAATCTGCAAGGAATTGAAAGAAGAACTATCAGGTGATGTTTCTAATCCCTCTATGATTATGTAAATACAGTTATGTATGGATTTAGACCTGTTATATGACGTTTTTGTTGTCTAGGTATGGTTCATCGAAAAAGAGGGTAAACTGAGAAAAGATTGATGTAGTAAGGGGTTAAATCTTGTTATAACTTAATGAAAACTGGAAGGGTTTGTTCAAATGATAGGAGAAAGGCTTTGCAAATGATTTGAATCAAATTGACTATGTTTTGAAAGGTTGTGATTTTGGAAATGGAGTTTTGAGGTACTGGGTTTTGGTTCGACCAAGATGAGGTTTATGTGTTTTGGGTTAAGTAGGATGGTGTTGGTCCGACGTTGGAGTTGGTCTGACCTTAGTGTGGTCCGACCTAAGTATTGGTCCGACTTTCAGTTTGGTACGACCTAAGTATTGGTCCGACTTTCAGTTTGGTCCGACCTGAGTATCGGTCTGATTTATAGTGAGGTACGACTTTCAATTTGGTCCGACCTAAGCATTGGTCCGACTTATGGTGTGGTCCAACTTTCAGGTTGGTTCGACCTAAGTATTGGTCCGACTTTCAGTTTGGTTCGACCTAAGTATTGGTCTGACTTATGGTGTGGTCCGACTTTCAGTGACTTGTCCGACTTTTAGTGTTGGTCCGACCTAGTGTGGTCCAACTTAGTGTGTGTGGTCCGACTTGGTGTTGGTCCGACTTTAGAGTGTGGGTTCGGCCTTAGAAGTGGTACGACTTATAGGCCCTTGAACATCCGAAGCAGACCTGTTGAGATGTCTGTGTTGTAGGTCCTCGCGATTGGACTTGTTAAAGCTGTTTGTTAGGTCTATTACATGGAAAACAAGTATGTATTGTTGAATTCCGAGTCGATTGGTACCACATTTGAGTCGATAAACACAAGTTTTGAACAAAAATCGATTCTCAGTTTGAAAATGGATAAGTGTTCTAAACTGTCGGATTCTTGAAGTTTGAATCATCCGACTTTCGGATGGGTTGGTCTATCCGACTTTCGCATATGTTTGTTTATGTGACTTTCGTTTTGAACAAAGTCTATCCGACTTTCAAATAACCAAGTTCATCCACCTTTCACATGAACAATTCCATCCGACTTTCAGATAAAATAAGTCCATCCGACTTTCACTTGATTAAGTCCATCCGACTTTCAGATAAACATAGACTATCCGACTTTCGCTTAAACATGATTCCATCTGACTTTCTCTTAGTTGGAAAGTGTGTAAAAAATGTTAAGTGCTGACTGATGCGACTTTCG